>JAOTOL010000885.1:0-40000 GCA_034440575.1 Imbricaverruca yamaguchii | reverse complement strand
GTGGCCCCCGCCCCGATGTGGCCTCTGCTCAGATGTGGCCCCCGCCCCGATGTGGCCCCCGCCCGGATATGGCCACGCTCCGATATGTCAGCCGCCTTCGCTCTGAGGCCTCCTTCTCCGCTCCAGCATGCCCCGGTGACCGGCCACGCCGTGAATGGGACTGCTGGTGAAGCCAGCGCCGGCCTTCTCGACCTCTGAGTCAGCTCGGTCCGACTCGACGGTCGTCTGTGGTGGCGGCGCATGCTGGACGGTACTGCACCGACGGCACTGGACAGCATGCCCCGCCGCCGGCTCGGCTGTCCGGTCCGAAATGTGTCCTTGTGCTGCTGGACGGTCTGCCGAGCGATCCACTGTCTGATCTGGTGCCGGTCCACGCCGCCCGGCATATCTGATCGGTCTGACCGACATGATGCGGCCGACACTCAGCTGGGTCGCGTCGTCAGTCGGGATTGGATCTGGCCGTGCCGTCCGGGTCCGACCGGCGGCGACGGGACGGCGCCACTGGCACTCGCTCGTTCCTGCTAGATGCTAGACGTCATACGCTGATAGACTAAAAGCTAGACAGCTAACTAGCCAGCTAGACATTGGCCTAGGGGTGCCCGCTGCTGGTCGGCCAGCCGCCAGTTTAGATGTTCGTGTCGGTTGGTCGGTCCGATCCGAGCAAGTGGATGATGGTCGCCTGTTGCCGTCCGCACACACTGGTCGGCGGTGTGTCAGGTGGTCGTGTGCGGTCCGTGTGTGGTCCGTGTGTGGTCCGTGTGTGGTCCGTGTGTGGTCCGTGTGTGGTCCGTGTGTGGGTTGTGTGTGCTTGTGTGTGCTCCGTGTGTGATCCGTGTGTGGCTCGTGTGTGCTCCGTGTGTGGCTCGTGTGTGGTCCGTGTGCGGTCCGTGTGTGGCTCGTGTGTGGTCCGTGTGTGGCTCGTGTGTGGCTCGTGTGTGCTCCGTGTGTGGCTCGTGTGTGGCTCGTGTGTGGTCCGTGTGTGGCTCGTGTGTGGTCCGTGCGTGGACCGTGTGTGCTTGTGTGTGGTCCGTATGTGGTCCATGTGTGGCTCGTGTGTGCTCCGTGTGTGGCTCGTGTGTGGTCCGTGTGTGGTCCGTGTGTGGTCCGTGTGTGGTCCGTGTGTGGCTCGTGTGTGGTCCGTGTGTGGTCCGTGTGCGGTCCGTGTATGGACCGTGTGTGCCTGTGTGTGGTCCGTGTGTGGTCCGTGTGCGGTCCGTGTGTGGCTCGTGTGTGGTCCGTGTGTGGTCCGTGTGCGGTCCGTGTGTGGCTCGTGTGTGGTCCGTGTGTGGTCCGTGTGTGGTCCGTGTGCGGTCCGTGTGTGGTCCGTGTGTGGTCCGTGTGTGGCTCGTGTGTGGTCCGTGTGTGGTCCGTGTGTGCTTGTGTGTGGTCCGTATGTGGTCCGTGTGCGGTCCGTGTGTGGCTCGTGTGTGGTCCGTGTGTGGCTCGTGTGCGCTCCGTGTGTGGTCCGTGCGTGGTCCATGTGTGGGTCGCGTGTGGTCGGTGTGTGTTGTGAGCGCTGACAGTGCCGCCGAGCAACTTTGATTGCCGACTGTGTGACCCCCAGTCGATACCCGGTCAGTTATAGGTCAGCTGGGTTCACCCTCCATCGATCTTTTCTTCCTCATTAGTTTTTGGTCAGTCAACAGTCGTCATCGGCTGGTTCTCAGTCAGCCCTCGGCCGGTCCTCGATTAGTTCTCAGTCGGTCCTCAGTCGGTCCTCGGTCAGCCCCCGGGTTAGCCCTCGGGTCAGCCCTCGGTCGGTCCTTGTTCAGTCCTCAGTCGGTCCTCAGTCGGTCCGCGGTCAGTGCTCAGTCGGTCCTCGGTCGGCTTTCGGTCAGTGCTCAGTCGGCCCCCGTGTCCGTTTTCTGACGTCAGTTGTAGTCAGTTGCTCTGCTGTAGCACGTTCCTCGTTCAGCCTTCGGTCGATCATCAGCTAGTCCTCGCTGGGCGTTCGACTAATGATCGGCCGTCGGTGGCTACGTCCTCGACCCGGGTCCTGGCACTCCTCGACGGACCACTGGCCGGCCGTGAGCGGTGTTTCCCCGGTCTCCGGTCAGTCTTGTGTCGGTGCTCGCTGTTGGCGGGTTTCAGGCAGCCGCCTGGAGGAGGGGTGGCGGCGCGCCGTTGTGCGGTGTGCAGTGGCCATTTGCGCTGATGCACGCCTCCCGCCAGCAGCCGGCCGGCGGCATGACACATTATAACGTGATGCTGCACGACTGACCATACTAAACTGTGTGACAGAGCATCTTAGTATGCCCCAGAACGTTGATGGTAAAGGAAATGCACCTTTTTTTTATAAAAGCGTGTGCTCAAGATAAGCAACTCATTCTCCAGGCAACCCGAAATGACGTAATGATAATAATTCGGTTGGAGTTTCTGCCAGGCATATCGGCAATTTAAATTATTATAATAATGCAGAAATAAATTAAATGCAAATCACCAGTTTGATAGCAATACATACGTTTTCGGTCGTTTGTGCAATTTCAGCAATTTTGTAATTCATTGCCCTCGGAAATTGGAATTGAAATGGACGAAACTGAATGTCAATGTCCCGTGCGTATTTCTCATATGGCGATAATATGCCTTGTATTTGGTGGCTTCCTCCACCTTTTATTTGCGCAATGGTCATGTGTTGCACCACAATTGCATCCCCACCATTCGAACATGTCACAACAAAATCTGTCATGAGATACTTGCATTTGCACTGGTAATTGCAACGATAATACAAATAGTAATTGCATTCTGGTCACTTGTGATTGAGGGTTGTGTAATTGCGCAGTGTTTGTCTACATGGGTGAGTTGTGATTAGCCAAGGAGTTGGTCCGCCGTTTAAGGTGACCACACACGACATTAAAATATTCAAGACTTTTTGACGCCATATCTCTGAATATTTTTTTGTCATTTTTGATAGTGGCTGGTGTTTAGCCCTAACACTCCTGATATATTTATTTTTCGTGCCTCAAGTGTCCAACAAAAGATGCATTCATTTCCCTTAGCCCGAGAATTGTCGGAAGGTATGGGAAATTATCATTCCCGCTCATGCTTTTCTAGGATGGCAGTCGAACGTGTAGCGCAATCGTGCTCAAATTTGGCATACCGTCTGACAATTGAATGGTGGATCTTCTGATCGTCCAACTTTTGTCTGGGAACCCACACCCATTGAGTTAGAATAGGTCAAAGTCAGGTCGCCGGTTTCGAAACGTGTCAATATTAGGGTGTTTTCCATGAGTTGTCAAGGTTGTGTTTTCGAAGATGCCAAAAGTTTTCCATGTCGCTGTGTAGGTATTAGTTCAAAACACTAAAAGTTTTTGTGACCTCAGGTCGCGTTAGGAGGTCAGCTTAAGTTCAACACTAAATGCTTGGTTCTGTGCTTATAATTTTCAGCCCAGCAATCATAGTGCACAATCCGGACTGCATGTGATAGAGCGCATTATCTTCCGTAGTGAACAACGTTTGAGGTCGCCAGCAGATCAGGTCGAGGAAGCATGGCCCAGGATATGTACCCGTATCCATCTACAGAAATGGGGACTGGTTGTCATCCCACTGATGGTTATTTTTCGGTAGCTGAATGATTTCCCTTGCTCCTGTTACACTAGCTGACATGTCGTGTACATATAATTTATTTGTACCATTTCACGGTCAACATAGGTCAGTGACCAGGTGATTCGGGCTGGCCTGAGTTCATCGTCTGTTTTCAGATGATTGTCATCAATGTCTTTTACGTTGGATTCGAATTCAGCACTGTTTTCCTTGTACCAATAGTGCCAATTAGTGCCAAAATTAAACGCATGTGATGTCGTTCATCCAAGGTGAATGACCCAGGTGACCTAGTGTGATCATGTGGAAGTAAAATTAAAACGCGCCGACGTAGTCGACTCGCCCAACAACACCTAATCCGCGGTGCCACTACCACCACCACCACCACCTGGTATGATCAACTTTAACCTTTATGCAACAAATTGTTTTCTATGGTAGTTCGATGTGCTGAATCCATCGCTCGTTTTGCCCCATAATTGCACAAATGATATGAGATGATATGGTGTGCACGTGGGATCCTGAAAGTAGGTGACATTCACCGGCGGAATGTTATTACATGGCATTTCATCAAGTCTGAGTGCCATATGTTGCGGCGCATCTTTCCAAGTCCAATTGACTTTGTTTTGTCGCTTTGTCGTTTACAATTCGAAAGTCATTGTACTATTGCATTCGAACGCTAAACAATTGTGTTGCTTTCCGCGCCTCCTACGTGTTGCCTTGATGTTTAATTCACATTTTCATAATGTGTTTCCTAGGTCAGCTATTTATGCCAAACGTCACCCGAACATGCCATTTTGTTAGCAGTTATGAATGGAAAACCGACCAAATACACTCGTCGGTTGGCGACACCTTGACTTTAACCCCTTCGACCCGACATGGAAGTTCAACAGTGATTGATGGGCGCTACATGACCAATGTAGTCGATGCGCCCTAAAGCCCTAATAACTAACTTCAACAGTGATTGCGTACACAACAGCAGCAAAATGTATGTACACAACTGAGCAGATGACGACCGACGCCACACGCCGCCGGAAGCAGAGCAGCACTGCCTCGCGCGACACTGTGCCGTGTGTTGTGGGGATTGGAGCCGTCGGCGCCGACCGGGTTACTCAACGGGAGATCGTTTACCTGGCGATCGGCGGCCGATATCTAGTGCCGCCGCCATCGAACCAGTCGATCGGCGCCGTCGCCGCTCGCTCCTATTCCCGGCGCCGCCGGCGCAGCTAATTGGTGACGTCAGCGGACGGGCCGCAATCGACTGCCCGGCCGCCAGACCGACGCGCTGGGCCCGCGAGTGCACTCGCCTAGAGCGGGGCCCACTGCAGCGGACCGGCAGCCGGGCAGTCGATTGTGGCCCGTCGACAGCGTATTATAACCCCCACAGCTCATAACCTCCACAAATGCACCACACCCTAAGCGGTCGTAATGCGACTCCCGTCGGCGTCGGCTGCGAAGCGGAACCGGAGCCGATGCCGCCGGACTTGTCAGCAGTGGTGACGCGTTAATTGACCTGGTGCAATGATGGCAAAGGCCGGCTAAAATCGGTTGCGGCCGTATCGGAAGCTTGGATGGTTGTAGTCGGTCAATTTCGATGTTCATGGCTTCTTTGGACACACGCTTCGTAGCATACGCTTCCTACGCATTCAAAAGCCGGCAGCATGTAAAGTGTTTGTCAAAAGGGTTTGGGACGGACGGCCAGGTTTTGTTCACGACATAGTGATGGAGACATACCGAGGACTGTTTCACTGATGTTAGAATGAAATAGAACGGCACGGTCAAAGCCCTACCTTGGAGCGGGAGCGGTGCGGGAGTCGCGAGTTCAGACCGACTCGTGGCCGGTGTTGTTCTGTGTAGACATGCACGCCACCACTATGACTCGAATAAACACTTCTTTTCAGCACATCCAAGAGGTGCCCACACACCGTTCTGGTCCCGTGGTGGTCAATGTTTTCTATTTTCGGGAACTGAAATTCGAAAATAAAAGTTAATGTCTGAGTTTGGAGAGGTTTTTGGTCCTCTCAGGGTCCAACCAGCCCTACCTCCTGCCTCATAAATGTATGGTTCAACTCTGTCCTACCATAAGGAACAACAAAGGAAAACGCGACCATCCCATGCCCCACTTGAGAAGGACCTGCAGCGCCTCGAACTGTGACTGCCCTGGTGATGACATGCCTGGTGGGTGTTCTTTCTTAATGTTCGGCCGATTGATGTGCAAAATATATGTTCCAATACACTGTGGTAACCGTAAATGTGCGGATATATTTTTAGCCTACTGTCAGTCATGCTCACAGTTGCTAAGTTCTTGAAGTTCACACGTTGACGTTTTAGCCAGTTACGACCACGGAGCGGGTAGAATGCGCATAGCCGGCTAGTTTTAGCCATAGCTTAAACTTGTTGGAACTACTTGGTAGCACTAGGTTATGAGTCCTGAGGCGGTGTGAATGCAGCACCATTGGGTGCACGCGGCCAGTGCGCCAGCGTATGTGTTTGGCCGGAGGTGAAGGCGCCGGTCAGACGCTGCCTCAGCGCCGGTCCGGCCCGTGCGGCCCGGCACCGGTCCGATTTCAACACCCCAGCTCTCTAGGCCAGCGGACGGACACCAGTTCCGGCTGTACCCGAGCCAAATCGGCCGCCGGCCATCAGTTGACTCAGGCGCCGGCCACCATGGGCGACATCCAGTCGCAGGCGTCGAGAAGCGCTGCAGGGTCCCCTCTGGCCGGTAGGCAGATGTGACGGTCCGTGTGCTGAATGAAGGGCGATGTGGAGAAAGAAGAGAATGTGGCGCTCTCCCGCCGGCAGGCGTCCAGCCGGCACCCGGGCAATTGCCACTGCGCAGCAATTGCATGTGGCCTGCCGGACGGTCGTTCGTACCGCTCACGCCGTCTCGTGACTGTGCATGTGGGTGTGCACATGTGCACATGATGCCTGCACGTGTGCAGACGTCCAAGTGCACGGTTCGGCTGCCTGAGACTCGGCTGGCGCCTGAGCGCGTGTTTCAGCTCGGAAGTCAACAACGTGCTGGTGTATTGCCCAGTGATGTGTGGACTCAAGCTGTCAGGCAAACTCAGGAAGTAATTATCCGATGCTGATCCGCGCAGACCGACGAGCCCGCGTTGAATCAGGGTCTAGGCCCTCGTACTCTATGGTGGTGTATTGTGGTGAACGAACATGGCACAGCGAGCAAGCGTGTCTAAATCAGCTCAATTATGTCTTTCTGGCCTCAAAATGCGATTTCCAGCCGTTCGTAGCGCTCAGGAACTCTTGGTGACGCACATGCCCTGAAACACTCTGAAACACTTGTGGTGGCGTATTTGCAGGTATTCGTATAGCCGTGCTTTCCTTGTCAGGATACGGTTCGGTATTGTTACGTGCGTTGGCTGTTTTGGCTAGGCGGAGCACTGCATGATACGTGCAGGCCAGGATAGCGTTAAAACGGATCTGACTGCGAACCACGGACCCTTCTCGAACCCAGACGATGCGGCATTTTAGAAGAAAGGTCAGCTTTTTTTCTTCCAGTGATCGGTGGGAGTTCGTTTGCATCGTATTGTGTCGTGTGTGTTCGTTCGTCGTGTCGTGTCGTGTCGTGCATCGTATGAGTTCGTGTGTCGTGCATCGTGTTGGTTCGGGTGTCGTGTCGTGTGTCGTGCATCGTGTTGGGTCTTGTGTCGTGTCGTGTGTCGTGCATCGTGTTGGTTCGGGTGTCGTGTCGTGTGTCGTGCATCGTGTTGGTTCGGGTGTCGTGTCGTGTGTCGTGCATCGTGTGGGTTCGGGTGTCGTGTGGGTTGGGTGACGTGTGCATCGTGTGGGTTCATGTACCATGCCGTGTGTCGTGCATCGGGTAGTTTCGGGTGTCGTATGTGGCTGCCTGTCCGAGCATTCTTCTGACCACACAATGGCCTATTGTCAGTAAATTGCAGTGCCTCTTTGCTTGAGAAGTGTCACGAAGTGTGGCCAGGCACGGCTCGTGATTTACTGGAGAGGTGTCACGATGTGTGGCCAGGTACGGCTCTTGATTTACTCTAGATGTAGCACGATCTGTGGCCAGGCACGGGTCGTGATATACTCAGGAGGTGCCACGATGTGTAGCCAGGCGCGACTCGTGATATACTCAGGAGGTGCCACGATCTGTGGCTAGGCGCGGCTCGTGATATACTCAGGAGGTGCCACGATGTGTGGCTAGGCGCGGCTCGTGATATACTCAAGAGGTGCCACGATGTGTGGCCAGGCGCAGCTCGTGTGCGGTCGTGTGCGTGCTGGTGTGACACGCTGGCCTTTCTGCCACAGGTGACCGACTTCGGGTTCGCCAAGCGTGTGAAGGGCCGGACGTGGACACTGTGCGGCACGCCCGAGTACCTGGCGCCAGAGATCATCCTCAGTAAAGTGAGTGTCTGCAGGCGCGCTGCCCCGAGTACCTGGCGCCAGAGATCATCCTCAGTAAAGTGAGTGTCTGCAGGCGCGCTGCCCCGGGTACCTGGCGCCAGAGATCATCCTCAGTAAAGTGAGTGTCTGCAGGCGCGCTGCCCCGGGTACCTGGCGCCAGAGATCATCCTCAGTAAAGTGAGTGTCGGGTGTCGGCACACGTGTCGCCTCAGTCCTGCTGCTGAGATGTCGCCAAAGCTTCAGTTTAGCGACGTTTCTCTCAGATGACGAGTGTCTTATGGAAAATTAGTCATGGGTGGGTTGAAGTGTGCAACGTCGGATATTTGGAGTGCATCGTATGAAGTACCTGTGGCGAAACATCCAAATATTGTGCGATTTATGCAACTACATGCTCCAAAACGATGCAAACTGTTCTTATATAGACATTTATTGTGTCCCGAGTTCCCCCACATCCCAGAAAAAAAAAGTAAGTTACGTTCCCGTAATCATGACTCTTGGCTCCATCAATTTCCCTAGTTTTCGCATGCAAAACTGCATTGTCAACCCCTTATTGTGCCCGTGAGAGACCAGTCTAATCCTGAGATGCTCGTCTCCACCGAACGTTGTCTGTTCGAATCCCGCCTGTCGCAACCGTTCAGGCACGACCAATCGGCATGGGGGTGGGGGCTTGTCGACGCTGCATGACCCAAAACGGTCGACACATCGCGAAGTCAGTAGCCACCACAACTGCGACCTTCACCATTGTGGCCACCCGCTGTCATGCAGTTTGTCCTGTCGTCAGCTTTGCCGTGACCGTGCCGCAGGGCTACAACAAGGCGGTGGACTGGTGGGCAATGGGGGTGCTCATATACGAGATGGCGGCCGGATACCCGCCCTTCTTCGCCGACCAGCCAATCCAGATCTACGAGCGCATCGTGTCCGGAAAGGTGAGCTTCCCCACGCCCGGCTGTCCCACGCCCGGCTGTCCCACGGCCGGCTGTCCCACGCCCGGCTGTCCCACGCCCAGCTTCCCCACGCCCGGCTGTCCCACGCCCAGCTTCCCCACGCCCAGCTTCCCCACGTCCAGCTTCCCCACGCCCAGCTTCCCCACGCCCGGCTGTCCCACGCCCGGCTTCCCCACGCCCGGCTTCCCCACGTCCAGCTGTCCCACGCCCGGCTGTCCCACGCCAAACTTCCCCACGCCCGGCTGTCCCACGCCCAGCTGTCCCACGCCCGGCTGTCCCACGCCCGGCTGTCCCATGGCCTGCCGTCCCACGCCCAGCTGTCCCACGCCCGGCTGTCCCACGCCCAGCTTCCCCACCCCCGGCTGTCCCACCCCCAGCTTTCCCACGCCCAGCTTCCCCACGCCCAGCTGTCCCACGGCCTGCTGTCCCACGCCCAGCTGTCCCACG
The DNA here is from genome assembly GCA_034440575.1 of Imbricaverruca yamaguchii. Taxonomy (NCBI): domain Eukaryota; kingdom Metazoa; phylum Arthropoda; class Thecostraca; family Neoverrucidae; genus Imbricaverruca; species Imbricaverruca yamaguchii. Next base: position 30,692 of record JAOTOL010000885.1, on the reverse strand, counting down.
CCCGGCTGTCCCACGCCCGGCTGTCCCACGCTCGGATGTCCCACGCCAGGCTTCCCCACGCCCGGCTGTCCCACGCCCGGCTGTCCCACGCCCAGTTTCCTCACGTGAGGCTGCTCCCTGCACGCCCAAACAAGCGTAAACGCCGCAGGCATGCTCTGGCGAGGTCACATAGAAGTAACCCTAGACTAACACCAAAATGGCATAAATGAAAATACGAAGTATGTACCGGGCGCTACATGACCTACGCAGTCGATGCGCTCCTAAACTCTAATAGCAACGAAGTCTGTATCGTCCCATAGATTGGCTCTCAAAGTCGTATTATAAGCTGCGATTTGCCGCTCCACTCGGCTTGTTGTGTCACATGAAGAGTATGCCGTTAGTGAGAAAGCTATGGAAGAATTGTCAGTGCAATGGGAGCGCACAAAGACAGCATGCTCTGTACCACTGTTTACCCAGTCAAACGGCACGTGGAGAAGTGTTGCCCAGACATTACTGGCGATGCATGGACACAAAGAGACTTTAAAAGGTGATGTGAAGCGATGCCCTCCTCCCCCCCCCCGCGAGGAAACGCCTTTCCGTGGTGGGAGGATTGAGTTCCTCAATGACCCGGCGACCATCATACTGGCGAGGGGTGAGACTAAGCGTGTCTCCCTCGTCCTTCCGTCCATACGCTGTCATTCCAATTCCCATCTCATCCTGACATACATGTCCTTCACCTAGGCCTGCAACACCAACTATCCCTACTATGAGCAGGCAGGGCAACTTCCCCGGTCCTGGCCACCAGATCAGTTTTATCAGGGTAGCCGCACCCCCTCGACCCGTCCCCGTGGTTGATGGAGTCCTGGAGGCTGAGGTCCCCCGTCGCACGGTGCTAGGTGTGATGGAGACCAACACACCTCTTTGGTCCCGATATCCCGGAGGGGCGAGCGGGCCTGTAGGACCCCATACGGGCCAAGTTGCTGGTCGCCTCGGTCCGGGGGCCCGGGCTTCGGCCTGGTGCTCGCCGGACCGGCCGGCCGGGATCAAGGGGTGGGCGGCGCTGTAGTGCGGTCGGGGTGGTGAGTCTCTTTCTACCGGCTGTACGAAGGGCCGCCAGCCCCGTATAGCCTCGCGGACGTCTGGCGTCCTCCCGCTGAAGGGACGCAGGCGTCCCCCAGTAGGGTCCATGGTGATGGGACATCTGTCGGGCGGAACACTAACATAACTTCATGTTAAACATCAACCAAAAAACTGTTCCTGATCCCTCTTACAGTGACCAGAATAACCGGTCCCCTATTGGGGGCTGGAGTCGTCTCAACCCTGGAAATACCTATTGTAGTAACTCGTCGAAGCCTAGTGTTAATTTTTCGTAGACAGACAGGGCTCGCGTCGCTATCCCACTTTCAGAGGCGGAACGCATGCGATAGGTTCGGAGAAATTGTTAGTTGCGACAACCTGAAGGATGCTGGACTAGAAGTTCAGTTTGCGGTACCGGAGCAGGCGGAAAAGACTCTAAACAGTTTCTAACTGGTTTACAGTGTGCGCAAGAGAAAGGAAGCTCAAGACGTGAAAATCCCAATTACAGTTGAGCCCCACAAAACAAAGAACATTTCGCGAGGTATCATAAACTGCTTTGATATCAAAGACGTGCCAGAGGATGGCATAGTGGATGGGCTATCAGAGTTTGGATTGTCAACGGCGAAAAGATAAAGTTAGGAGAGGCGGAGAATTAATTTCAACCAACAATATCATTCTGACTTTGAATAGAACGGATTTGCCTTCTCGGATACATTAGTGTTAAGGTCCGCCTTTTCCTCCCCAACTCCATGCGTTTCTTCACGTGTCAACGATATGGACACACAAACAAATTTTGTCGAAACCGTCCCGTGTGTTGCAAGTGTGCTTCTCCCGACCACACAGGCGAGCAGTGTACCACAGAAATGCCCTTCTGCGTAAACTGTGGCAAAGGACAAAACCCCCACACTTCTTTCGTTGCACCTGTCCTAGCTATACTAAAGACAAGGAAATAATGGCTGTCAAGTACTCAAACAAAGTTACGTTCCGTGAAGTTCGGGATTTATATGAGAAATTTCACCCAAAGGTACCGTGCGCCTCGAAAGTTAAAAACACCAATCAGATTTCCACAGTTTCACAAGTTCCGGAATGCAATACTGCACAATTGATCGCACAGGTTAGTGCCCTTCTCCGCGCCTTAGGCGTAATTGTCCCCCCTGCAACGAGACAATCTGAGCAGGAACCCCGCTCCGCGATACCAGAATGCAGTGCTCCTACATCACTAGCTCCCGAAGTGACTCAGATACCAGCCGTTGAGCGGGCTCCAGAGGAATGGAGTCTTTCCCAGCGGACCGAGCGGACTTGCAAGCACTCCAACGTCAACCTGCAGTCCTTATCCTTAATATCTACCGGCCCCAACCCGACCCATTCCATCCATGAACCTTCCGAAACGACTCCTATTCTCCCACCCCCACCAGTTATTTCAGGAGAAACTGGTGGGGCTTCCCGTCGGGTTCCAGCATTGGCACCTCGTTGACCCGACATGGGTCCACCGTGCATACCCACCTGATAGCTCCCGGCATGGGAGCATCTGGCCGAGAAGCTCGGTCTGGGCCCAGATACTCCTCGTCGAGCGCACGGATCGGACAGGCCCCCAAGACGACACCCCCGCCATCACCAGTTTCCCGTGCCAGTCGCACGTCATCTGCTGATGCAGTGAACGGGATGGGCCTACCTCCCGTACCACCTCGCGGTGACGAAAGAGTGTCCCACCCGACTACTCCCGCGACTGGACGCAGGCGGCTTTCTCCGTGGACACCATCGCCTCCAGGAGGAGAAGTCCAATATCCTGCCTGAAACTATCGGTAGAGGTCTGGGTATGAAGTCAGCTTTTGCAATTGCGCTCGTGCATGGCGGATTTCATGTTTTTCCCTGTGAGTTGATCATACCTCGCACAAAAAATATAGAAGAATAATTGATTAATTCGAAATTCATCAGCACCACCTAATTAAACTAATTATCATAATTAGATGTAATAAAATTGTCGTATCTCCCAAAGAAAGCCAAATATGGTCAATTTAAAGTTGCCTACCACCACTAAATCGACTATAAGGATCTCAAAAATAGAATTTCAGTTTGGTAATTACCCAGTTGTTCGACCGATCAGATTTGGGCACGATATATCTCCAAATCAAAGTCAGATATGGCCAATTTGAAGTTTCAACCCCCACTAAATGGACAGCCTGTGTCGAGAATTTCCAAAGTGGTGTTATCAACAACGGCTGTTGTTTTCATTTTGCCTTGATATGTGTCTAACAATTCGGCATAAAATTAGATCGCTAGGCGGTCGGCATTTTTTCTCAAAATGTGTTCGAAAAAGACTTGAAAAGACGGCATTCGGCGCCATATTAGCTGTGAGAACCAATCCAGATAAGTGGGTCAAATAGTACCTCTTTTTGATCGACTCGACGAGCTGAGTCGATTGAAACAACGAAGTGTTGCCGGAAAATCGATAATTAAGAAAATATCGGCTACCTTATGCCTTCTAATACACCAGCAAATGTTCATTTCGGGGTATACAAGCAACTTTAAGGTTTAAACAAGTGAGGATCATGAAGGGACGAGTAGTCTAGGGGTAAGTTGCTCGTCTCACAATCGAAACGTTGTGGGTTCGAGTCTCACTGCCGCTACTCTTCGCCCGCGTCCAATCGGCGTGAGAGATTGGCAACGCTACATGACTCAACGGTCAATGTGTCGTAAAAACCAATAACCAACCAAATAAAAATCATGATACAACCGCGGTTTCTGCACTTACTCATTTGAAGACCGCAGCATCACTCACTGGTCATGAAAACTTGGACAAAGCTTCATATGTATTCGCCGTTTCAACTACATAACAGCGTGGTTGAGGGAGGCTGCTTTGTACGCATGTGCATCACTTACCAAATACAAGGCTATCTGAATTTCTCAACATGCAACGAATAGGTATCTATTCGTTACATGTTGAGACATTCAGATAGCCTTTCCACATCACGTTCAGACGAAAGTCATATATGTTGGCGATAAGAATGATAAAAATTGGCCGTGATTATTGAAATTTGCAGTGTTTGAAATTATCATGATATTGAAATTATCATGGGACCATCGATGCCTTTTTTTCTCACAGGAACACATGTCATGCATCAATCAATGAGCACTGGTATATCCAAGGCAAACATCGGGCAAATATGCGGAGTACAACTGACTGGACAGATATAGAGCACCCCAGTTCTATCTTTCATAGAACTCCGTCGTTTTAGCATATTCTCCACGTCCCTCTTAGTTGTTAGCACGGAGCAAAAGCTGCCAGTGCATGCACGTACACTGTACGTGTCAGATAATGGTCTGGGAGACACCGCATGCAAAAGCCTCCGGCGTATTGTTGAATTCATTGTGGGGGTTTACTATCCGATGTGGTTTCGCGCGAAGGTGCAGCACAACTGGCCTGAGGGGCCGCGGCATGTGCTGCACCAGCTGCAGCTCACTCGGCTGCAGCATGGGGAAGTCGTGAGCATCGTGATGCCGTACCCCCACTCCAGTGCCTGATGTGCTCAGAGCGAAATGGTGCTCCAGATACACCTCTATAGCGATGACAGAGCAGAGCGCCAGTTCGCTGTTGAACGTACCAGGTGCATCCGCGTAAGAAATGAGCGTGGAGACCCCAGCGTCCGTCCCAGGAGAACTCCGAGACTACATGAGACCGCGGAGAGTCTGCAAGAGCTGATATCCTAGGACGGCGCCTTCGAACCTGCCCTCGCGTGCCACACGCCGAGCTCCGAACATGATGGCCATGTGGACATGCCAATGTCAGTTCCACAGTTTCCCGTGCACGGTCAGTCAGTTGAACGATGCGTGAAACAGGTGTCGCTAGCTGCAAAAACCGTATACAGGGAGGAGAGGAGGGACGGCTACATACGGGCTGGATACACGCACCGGCAGCTTTTGCCCGTGTTAACAACTGAGAGGGATGTGGAGCATATGCTAAAACGACTGTGAGTTCCATGAAAGATCGAACTGGGGTGCTCTATGCCGTCCAGTCAGTTGTGCTCCGCACCTTCGCGCGATGTTTGCCTTGAATATACCAGTGTTCATTGATTGATGTCTGACATGTTTTCATATGGGAAAAAAGAATATGCGTGGATGGTTCCATGGTGATCACGGCGAATTTTAACCATTTTTATTACCAACACATCTGATTTTCGTCTAAACGTCTAAACGTGATGTGGAAACGCTATCTGATTGTCTCAACATGCAACGAATAGGTAGGTATTTGGTATGTGATGCACATGCGTAAAAAGCAGCCTCCCTCAATCATGCTGCTATGTAGTTCAAAGAGCGAATAAATATGAAGCTTTGTCTATATTTATATGCCCAGTGAGTGGTGCTGAAGTCTTCAAATGATTAAGTGGAGAAACCACGGCTGTATCATTATTTGTACTTGCTTAAACCTCAGAGTTCCTGGTATACCCCGAAATGGACATTTGATGGTGTATTAGAAGACATAAGATGACCGATATTTTCTTAACTATCTATTTTCTTGGACAATGCTGCATTGCTTCAATCGACTCAGCTCGTCGAGACGATCAAAAAGAGGTACTATTTAACCCATTTATATTGATTGGTTCTCACAGGCAACATGGCACCGAGCGCCGAAAATAGTCTTTTTCAAACGCATTTTGAGAAAAATGCCGAGTGCTCAGCGATGTAATTTGTATGCCACATTGTTAGGCACATATCAAGGCAAAATAAAAACAGTAGCCGTTTTTCATAACACCACTTTTAAAATTATCGACACAGGCTACTATGTAGGGATCCCAAAAATAATGTTTTCAGTCCACACAATTTATTACAAAAATTATCGAAAAGCACAATTTATCGACCAGTCTCATCTCAATTCAATCTCTAGGGTCACATTTTCAAGACAGTGGCGGCACAAACGTTGGCGATAGACTCGCAGTTCGTCGCGGTGAACCGAATTGCTAGAGAATCGGCGTACGACCACTCGCCCTGAACTGAGCACTGGATGAGCTGCCCTAGCCGGGCAACTTAGACGTCCTCAATGACCGGGTGCCGCCACAGTTTGTCGGACTTCTTGTACACCCGTCCGAGGTGCTCGACAACAATGTTCCCATCCTCGCGGACCTCCTTCGGGTAGCACAGGAACCAGGGGACACAGTCTGCCGCCATCTCCAACTTCACGACCGACAGCACCATCAGCTCAGACGTGGGCGTGCCGGTCGCAGCGTCAGAGCAGTCGCCGTCTCCGGCTGCCGTAGCCTCCCCCGGCGGACGCAGCGTCGCGGCCAGCTCAGCATTCGTCGGCAAGTTCGCGATCGATGTGGCGTCGCTCGCCTCGTGTGTCGTCGCTCAGCAACACGCACAAGTTCTCGAACCGCGCGACACTCACGAGCTTGAACAGCTCCTATCGCGCCGCGACGTCTGCCGAGTGAGAATGTCTGTAGAAAGAGAGCTCGGTCGGAACGAGCCGCTCGTCGATGTCGGAGTTGCCACGAAGAGCCACCAACAGCTCGTCAACCGATGCGCACAGGCCGCCCTAGCGCTTGCACTTAATGGGGAGGCGATGCACGTAGTCGCGCAGCAGTGCACGCTGCTCGGCTGTCCACGATGACTCGCGCTTGACAAGGACAGACTTGATAGCGATAGTGACGCGGTCGACGGTCTGGGCCTCCAACTGGTAGAGCGTCATATCCGTCCGAATTCTCTTCGCCGAGAAGTTCTTGTTGCGAAACTTCGCAACCACTGCGAGGTGGCTGAACTTCGCTAAGTTGCGCTCGGCGTCGATGTTGTGTGTTGGCATCTGCGCCAACTTCAGCTCTGCCAGCAAGTGGAGCTGTGCGGCGCGCGGCGGCGCCTTGTCGTCGGCTACAAAGCCGTACTCGCGGCCGCACTGCAGCTTCACAGTCCGACTGGGGTACGTGTCGCGTCACTGTTGCAGTGTGTCCATCGTGCCTTGGGCGAGGTCGACGTGCAGCTGCGACAGGAGTTTGAGCAGATAAACCTGCGAGTACTGTTCGATGCAGTTGAGCAGGAGCAGCGTCACCATCTGGGTGAAGTATGCCAGTACGCGCAGCTCTGTCTCCAAGACCTCGCACTCCAAGTACAGATTGCATGCCTTCACCAAGAGGTTCTTGCGACCCGTCACTGCAACCAACCTGCGCAGCAGCGGCATTGCGTGCACCAGCGACGCAGGCGCGTAGCCGAGCTTCGTGAAGCGCCGCTCGTGGTACGTTAAATTGTGCACCATGTGTTTGACCACGTCTTCCGACTCGCAGAGCAAGTAGAATTCGTCTGCGAGTGAAGTCGACGCGGTGCTCTTGTAGTGCGTGATCAGCTTAAGCAGCGCCACGATGCCCGCAACGACGACCGCCGGACGGCCGCGGAAGAACGATCGCAACGCGTGGTCGAGGGCCTCGATCTTCTGCCGCAACTTGACTTGCTGCCCCAGCGACGAGAGCATGCGCAGATTCGAGACATCAAGGGCCTCCACGGTGTGTGCTTTGCACAGCAAGTGATGCGGCACGTGATCGGTCTGAAGTGCTGCCGACACCTCCTTCTCGAACGCGAAGTTCTTACTCGCGGCGTCGGTCATCACATTCGACACGCGGCGCCACAGTGACCGTGCAGCGACGACTTCGGTGGTGCTCGTCGACGCTGCCGCAGCGAGTCGCTCGAATGGCTCCACGAACAAGCGGACGATGTTCGGGCGGTTTTCGTAAGCAAAGAAGAGCGGGCGCAGACGGAAGCGTTAGGCGTCGCTGAACACAAGAATGAGCGACGGCCACTCGCCGGCGATGTTGTTGCGCGATGTCGTGTCATAGTGGACGGTCACGTGAACGTCGTCAGGCAGCGTACACAGAGCTTGGGCTGTGTTCGCCTCCTGCGCCTCCTGTGACAGCTTGAACTCAGTCGCAGTCCCCACGGACGACAGGACGAACTTGTAATCTGCGTACTCGTCCGCAGACACCGGCGGCTGGCACAGCGCTTTCTTCGGAGAAGGAGGCCCGTCGTCGGCTGAGCTCGGCTTGGCCAGGCGGTACGTGTGGCTGTACATGTGTTTGCATGTCGCCTGCACCGCCACACGGGCATTCGGCACGGAAATGCCGCACCTCGCCGACACGACGGCGATGGCGGTCTTGCTCCCGTCGGCGCGGTTGCGCGACCCAACGTGAATTGGCGGTCATGGCGAATGCGCCATGTCAGCGACCTCCGTCTGAGTCTCACGCGATACTTCGTCTCGCGCGAAACCCGACCGGTGCAGTCGCTGCTCGTCGCGAGTGTCAGTGGCGGCGTCTGCGAACGTCATCGTGTCCTTGCTGACCACCGGAGACGTGGTATGCTCGTCATTGACCCTGTCCGTGACGCACCCCGGCCGATGCGGCAGCTGCTGGTTGGCAAAGAAGACGCGCTCGTCATGCTCGAAGTTCTTCGTGTCGACATCGGTGCGGAAGGCATTGAAGATGATGTGGCTGCGCCGCCACTCACGCACGCGCGCTCTGCGACTGACACTGTCGTCCTTACGCTGCTTGTCCGCGTTGAAGTGCACCACGAATTCCCTCCGCGACCTGTCCGCGATGACTTTGTGCGTCGTAACGAGCTCGATCCAGAAGGCCGAACACCACAGCTCGTGGAGAGCGAGCACGAAGGCGCGGACCGTCTTGCGCCGAAGGCCCGTCTCGTTTTCCTGCTTTGGGGAGCCGCTTGGCCAGGCCAGGTGAATGCGCCATGTCAGCGGACTCCGTCATACGTCGGCTACAAGACGACGTACACGGACGGTTCAAAGATCGAAGCTGGTGTTGGCTCGGCGTTTGTTAGTGGCTCCGCCACACGATCTTTTCCGCTACATGTGCAGACATCAGTCTTCACATCCGAATTAGTAGCAATTAACAAAGCATTGTGTTTTATACAAGTAGCTGATGAAGCATTACACCTCATACTAACAGATACTCTCAGTGGCCTTTTGACACTAAGATTTTTTTTAACTCATCACACCCCATTGTCCAGGAAATAGTTTTACGGTTGACGTCGCTACGTGCAAAGGGTAAGACCGTCGTTATGTGCTGGATTCCGAGCCACGTCGTTATATTAGGGAATGAAGCCGCTGACGCGGCTGCAAAGCGAGCAGCACAGAAACAATGTACACGGCATATGCCCATTCCTGCTAGAGATCTAGTCATTGAAGATTATGTTTTTCGTGAATTGCAGGTGCTTTCGGACGCGGTCGGCGAAAACAAGCTGATGACAATTAAGCCTAGCGTTGGCCAGTGGTCCTCGTGCCCGCGTAGGGCTAGGCGAGACGAGGTGACACTGTGCCGCTTACGCATTGGCCATACATACGCAACGCACAGATATATTATTTGTGGTGATGATCCGCCCATGTGCCCCAGATGCCAGAGACGTCTTTCAGTGCGTCACATCTTAACCTCATGCCCTAGGCTTTCTGATGTTTACAAGCACTACCCTGGTCGATCGCAGCCACTGTCTCGTGACGTTCTGCGGGGATGAATCGGTCGCGATCAATCCTGGTAAATTGTTCCATTTTCTTTTGGATGTAAACTTTAATTCTGTGTATTCCCCTGTATAATCCCTTGTAAGGGAGCAAGCTCGCATGGTGCGATTGCTTAGGATTGACACAATTTAAATAGTTCTGTTATTGGCGCTGTATGACCACTGCAGTTGACGCGCCATAAGACCCTAATAACTAACGAGGTGAAGCGATCATCCCCTTCAATATTGTATTTGCAAACAACACAGCGCACTGTACGTGTCTTGCATTCTCGCAGCTTAAAACTGGCTGTGTGTGTGTGTGCATTATTTAGTTATTGTAAAATCAGTACTCGGTAAGTACGTGAAGTCCGCATTACATCGACTCATGTTAAATGTGTACGCTCACCCAACCATAAATAGACAGGAACTTACACGCACACGTCGCATGGCCGCGTGATCGCACATGTAAATAAGCACGGAGCACATAGCTGCTGCCGCAGTGAAGTGGGCTGAGGTCAAGAGGCTGGACCGGGAGAGTGGACCGGGAAAGACACCAGCCGCTACTCACTCCAGGCGCGATCTGGATGGCCCACTGTGGTATCGCTCATTGCGGCTGGCCTTCAATCCTGCAGAAGCTGACTAAATGCTACATGATAGTCTCAAATCCGACACTGAAAGCTGAAAGGAGGCAAAGCACTAAGCTAAACGCTGTTTGTGTCAATGAAGCCACACGTGTCGATTCCCTCGCCCACCCAACCGACCGGCCATCTCACCATGTTGTGTTCGCCGGCAGGTGCGTTACCCGTCACACTTCAGCTCAGATCTGAAAGATCTGCTGCGGAACCTGCTGCAGGTCGACCTCACCAAGCGGTACGGCAACCTCAAGAACGGCGTGAACGACATCAAGGGCCACAAATGGTTCGCCACCACCGACTGGATAGCCATGTACCAGAAGAAGGCAAGTCCCAGCTGCACGGGTCTCTGGTGGTGGTCTAATTTTCTTCTAGTCGAGCGGTATTCTTTTAGTCGAGCTGGACCTCTGAACTGCATGGTGCCACCTGTCTGCATTATGCTGCCGAAGCGACGGTCTAGTAGTGTACAAATCGCATGCCTGACTGACTCTACACGCGTTTCTGTTTCTATTCAGTTTGCTTTGACACGGTTTTCTCGCAGTGCCAGATGCTTTTGTTGTAGATGGTCTCCCTTTCTGTTTAGTGCCGCCGCCTGTGCTGCCCGTACGAATCCGACCGCTCTACTGCCGCTTCTCTGCTGCCATCTATGTCCGCCAGCACCGCCCCCGTCTTCTCCAGACCATGCCGGCGTATACCCGCCCGCAGTCCCCGGCCACACCTCATGAGCCACACCTTGACGACTGCTCACCGTCTCGGACAGAGCGCGGACTGACACGCGGCAACCACCTGCCTTCCACTCTCGGAACAAATGAGATGGCAACTCGTCTGCTTGTTGGCAGTTCCTGTTGCCCGGGTCGGTTGCACTTCACCCTAACTTGGCCCACTCAATCTGGTTCAGTTGCACCTCACTGTAACTTCGCCTACTCTGTCCGGTTCACTTGCACTCCACTTTAACTTGACCCACTCTACCTGGTTCATTTGTACTTCACTCCACGTTGGCCCACCCTACCTGGTTCAGTTGCACTTCACTCTAACTTGGCCCGCTCTACCTGGATCAGTTGCACTTCACTCTAACTTGAGCCACTCTGCCATACCATAGTTTCATTTTACATGTCCTACCCCGCGTCTATCCTTCCCCGCCCTCCCCTGCTCCGCACTACCCTGCCCTACTCTCCCCAGCAATACTCTGTCCTGACCTGCACTACCCTGCACTACCCTGTCCCGCACCACCCTGCCCTGCACTACCCCGCCCAGCGCCGCCCTGTCCGGACCTGGACGTGCCGGCGGTGCGGGCTGGCCGGGCCGGGCGGCGGCTGGCTGCAGTGCCCGCGCCCGCTGTGGTGGTGGGCCCGCTTGAGCCGCGGCACGTGAGCGGCGCACCCGCTCGGCTGCCGAGCCGCTGACCCTGTCGACGCACGCGTAGGTGCCGGCGCCGTTCCGACCGGCGCTGCGCTTCGCCGACGACACATCCAACTTCAACGCCTACGAGGAGGACCCGAACGTGGTGCGGCAGGCCGCCGAGCTGCTCTACGCTAGGGAGTTTGCCGACTTTTAGCCGCCGGCACGCTGACCCGTGAGCTAGGGGCGGTTGAGGACGGCCCGGGGCGGTCCGGCCGGTCGCGTGACTCCCGCTGCATCGCCAGTCAGTACCGTGACAGGTTGTGACGGTGGTGAGGTGGTGACGACCAGAGCTGTCAGGTTTATTGTGGGCAATGGTATCAAATGGTTGTATTGGTCGCTGATTCGTCGAAACTGTGTGAATATCTAGTGTGGTTGAAACTTGGCTGGTCTAATTATGAAAGTAATGCTTATCTAGTTTAGTGTATTTAGCGAAATCATATGACGGCATATGCACACTACTGCCCAAATTTGCTACCAAGAGAGTGACTTACGAATATGAGGAAAAAACGTCCCCAAATCATCCGTTCTGAGAGTGACGTCGTTCGCTTCACAGCCCTGGCATTGATAGTTGCCAGTGGTGAAGCGGCCCAGACAGCTCGGTCAGAGTCCCGGAGTCTGTGAGTCTGACGGATTCGGCGTCCACAGGTTGAGGCGCCGTTCATCCCCAAGTGCAAGGGCCCCGGCGACACCAGCAACTTCGATGACTACGAGGAGGAGCGGTTACACGTATCCTCCACCGAGAAATGTGCCAAGGAGTTCGCCGACTTTTAGCGGCCGCAGGGCCCCGCCGCCGCCGACTGATCCAAGTGCCGTGTGCGTGCGCGGGTGGTGCCAGTGCGCGGACGCTGTCGGACCTCCCGCTCGGACGGCCGGCCCGGGCGCCGGTCGGACCGCTCGGCCGCCGCAGACCCATCAGCCGTGCCCCTCCCCTCCCCCCCCCCCTCCACGCCCGGCCCTGCCCGCCACCCACTCCATCATTATGCTATTTTCTGTGTAATTACTGGGTTTTATATTGGCGGCGGTTGGCGCGGTCGATGCGGGCGGGCGGGGCGAGTGCGTGTGCTCGTGTGCTCGTGTCGGTGTGCCGGTGTGCCAACGTGGCGCACCGGCTACCTGCGCCGTCTAGCAGTTTGATTTGTGGTTATGCATTGTGCGCCATGCCGCCGTAGAGTCTACTTACGGTATTGTTGTACAAACCCAGCAGCTGACCTTAATCTCATCGGATGATTTGGCGGCGCGACGTGGCGCGCGCGCGAGCTCGTGCGCAAGCTCGTGCGCAGTGGCCGTCCGACGGGCGGCCGGGTGACCGGCGGGCGAGCCGCGTTGTATGCATGGTGCGGGTGGGTGTCTGTGTCAGTGTGGCGCGCCGCGCGCCACTCTCCATGGCTGTGTGTGTCAGCGCGGCGAGGCGTCGCCGTCGGTCCCGGGCGCCGCGCGCCGACGCCCGCCTCGGATGCAGGGGTTGTTCTCGAGTGGACAATATGGGACGCGTCTATATTCGTTCGTCAGTGTTCATTGTTTGTAGTTACAGCTGCGTTCATATTTTGTGATTTGTAGTCCGGAGATTTTCATTAATACATTACGGTATATTGAGAATCGCTGCAGGTGTGTTCGTGGCGGATATCCGGCGACGGCGTACACCGCGCGATGTACTCGGACAACTCCCACTCCCGACCCTGGCGTAGAGCATGTCCATGTGGTTCCATGCTTCAGCATGTATTCGGAGCTCGGCTAACATTGAAGAGCCCCGCCCCTCAAGGGATATAAATTGATCCTATGGTCATTGACATCGACAGGCATTTAAAAGGTCAATGGCTTCCGTAGGCATGTTAGCTAGCCACGGGTCCAATGGGACCCGTGACTATCGCCTACCACAAGCACGGGTCCAAATGGGAAAGAGCATCCATCCACCCTCATAGTCTTTAAGGGTAGAGCGCTGCCCTTTCTCCCTGGGATCCTCGGTGCTGCTTCTTAGCCTTGCTTTGCCTCCCTTCACATGCTCTTGAGTTCCCTCGCCCTTGGAAGATTTCTGGAGTTGTGCCAGAATAAGAACGCATGCGTTTTCGCAAAAGCGCGTAGCTAAATGTAGCTCCGGGGGTTTTGAGATTACACCTCAGCCGAGCGCAAAATTGTCACAAAGAATACTCAAATAAAATCATTTCTTGGTTTGAAAAGAGCTCCAGTGTGAATATCATGCCGCGGCCCGCCCCGACCCTACTTCACTCGCACGTCCGGCGGTCCGCGCCAACTTCGCATGTCCGGGGGCAGATGTCTGCCCCCCCCCCCCCAAGATCTCTGGAACTATGCTAGCTAGCGACAAACGGAAAACGGCGTTGGATAGCTGGTGACTGGTTCTATCGAAAGTGCTTCGGTCATTTTTTCGCTTAGGTCAACATTCAGGTCACTGGGCCATCATAGGTCAAACTCGACCAGATCAGGTGGGACTCAGATATTGACACATATATCAGGACCCGTAACAGATAGATACAAACGGCGAACGCTATTCGACAGTCCTTGAAATGCGCTGCCGACAATAGGCGGTGTAATTTAAGGTCAGGTCAAGGTCATGAAGTCTGGGTGCTACATAACCAGTAGCAGTTGATGCGCCCTTAAGCCCAAATAATAAATCAAAGGTCATGAAGTTATGACCTCAGATCAAGGTCATGAAGTCGCCTAGGGAGGTCATGTAATGTATCAATCGACACGTCTTGGCGATACAAGCACAATGACGGTAATTTCAGCCTTCTAGCTCAATTCAGTGCGATGTAATGCGCAGAAATGTGTAGTGATCTCAGGTGACCTCAGAGACCTTAGTGAGGTCACTGAGCAAAAATGTCAGCGGTAACATTCAGCATAGCTTCCATCTACATGCCACAACCGTTGTGAGATCATTCCGAGCGCAAATATGTAACCAGGAAACATTTGTATATTTGGCCGCGACATGACCTACGGTCAATGCTACGAAAAAAAACGATATGCATGTTATGGGCCCTGATGAGATCATGACATGTTATAAGTTTGAAATAAATCGCACAATTATTGTGGAAGTTATGCCACCTAGAACTCCGAGTGTAGTTGGGTCACTTCGCCTGACCTGGTGACCTGACCTGAGATAACCCAGCATTAAAAATGCATTAGGATGTACGGAAAAGACCAATGAACAGCTATGTGTGTGTATTAGGATTATTTTTTTGACATTTTTGTCTGGGATCCATGATTTCTGGATGTAAATAATTGGCGCTGAATGATCACGTTTTTGGTTGAAGTGCACTTAAACTCAGATAACCGGACATAAATAGACGTGGGATGGAGCTTAGTCAAAATAAATCATTGATGCATATTTTAAAAATATATCGATATTAGTGCTAAACGCATGGCATATAGAGGTTGGCGGGTGTTTGATATGCATGCTGTTTTTTATAGTATTTTAGTCTTCTCGTTGGAGGACGAAAAACGAGACTGCTTGGCGAGTAGTGGTGCACTTTGCCCATAGGTAGCAGCACCAGTGCCGCGATGAAGCAGTAGAGGAGCACTGGACGGTTATGACGGTTTATGAATGTAAATTGGTAGGTATCGGATTGAAGCATTTCCCATAGACTAATCCTTGAACTAAATATTTTATTACTGGTCCCATCACACCAAAATATAATACCGCAGGCGAATTAATCCACGCAGACTTTATCAGTAACCATGTATGCATCCTTCGGCGAATGGTCAAGATGAGCAGCATTCTGATAAGTATTGGAAAATTATCCGCTTGCTCACAATTGAAAAACCGATGTCGTAATACTGATGTCACATAACTGTACATATAGAGTGCCGGATCCAGAAGGTGCATGAGGGCAAACCTCCGCTCCCCCTCCCTTCGCCCAGAAGGGGCCCACGTCAAACACGTGCTATAACATAGGTCGTGGTGAAGCACAAAAGACGTTTTGTATTCCAGGGGACCTCCAGGCGATCTGTGAGGGATGATGGGCGACATCAAAGGTCCCTGGACCGACGAAAGGTGCTCCAGGCTGACGAAGTGTCCAGGGCCGATGAGGAGTGCCCGAGTCAAATGAGAGTGCCCACGAGCACACTATGAGGGCCTCTGGCTGTGCCAACATACATAGCTTCCAGACTGACGGATGCGGCTCGCGTCATCGTAAGGGTCCGGACTGAGAAGGCTCAAGGCGATAAAAGACATCTGACCTAATAGAGGGTCATACGCTTCGAAAGAGGGACCTCCGGTCTGACTGAAGAGTCCCCTGGGCCGTTAAAGAGGCTCCTGAGCCGATGGAAAGGGACCATAGCCGCCGGACGATGAGACACGAGCCAATATCAAGGGTAAGTGGGCTGGCGAAGGGACTCAGGCCGGTCAAGGGGCCTCTAATCTGATGGAAGGTCCCAAACTTCTGAATGATGGGACCAGGCCTGACAAAATAGACCCCGGGCTGTTATGGAGGGGCTCTGAACCGATGAACTGGAGCCCCTAATCGCCAGACAGGACTCCAGGACGTCAAAGAGGACCCAGAGTCACTCACTCCAGATGAAACCTGTTGAAACGGACTTTATTATCATTGGCTCCCGGCAAAACAGAAAAGCTACATATTTTCACTTGAAGATTTCAGATGTCAAACCATCACGAGCCGTTAAGATGCTGGGTGTGTTCATCAATCCCGTTCTACAGCGAAGGGGGGGGGGGGCACACCTCGCACAAATCGCCAGGAGATGCAACTTCCTGTCTATATTCCTGTAGTGGCTCAGTCACCACTTCTCGAATGACATTCAAATTGCTGATTCAAGCGCGCGGATTTCCGCATATCACTTGTTGCATTTCGGTCCGAGAAGGGGTATCCAAGGGTCAGCTACAGAGAGAAAAAAACTTGTCAACCTCGCAGCCAGGATTGTCACGGAAACACGTCGCCGGAATCACATGGGTCCGGCTTTGGAGTCCCTGGGGTTGCGCAGAATGGAGCGCCTGGTGGAGAAGCAGACGGGTGTCACCAAAGTATTTTTGCTGTGCTTCACATTGGCTCAGATCGTCAGGTTATACATGAAATATTTTCAGCCCGCTCCGAGGTGTCCCGGCGCGTTACACGATCGACCCTGAAGCCGCCGAGACGCCGGCTAGCATGGACCCAGAGTTTTGTATTCCAAGCCGCTCAAAGGCCGTCTCGGTCTGTCGCTCCACGCCAGTTTTTAGGTTGGCTGTGTTGGAGATCAAGTAATGTGTCGTGTCGTTTTAACTAATTGACCAGGTAGTTCTACTAGGTAATCAAGGTAATCCAAGTATGAATGGACCAGATAATCTCCGTGGTCGGAACCCCGTACAGATCATTGCAAAACTCAATGCAATCTAAATTTCAAAACCAAGTATCTAAAAAGAGATTAATTGATATCATACAGAGCTAAGCTATGCGACACAATTGCATTTCGCGGCTAAGCACAAACATTACAACTACAAAACCATTGCCGTGTGATCAGCAATACTTGTATGCATGTAAGCTGAGGGGACTTCACACACACACGGAAAAAAAAAGATTAACAGGATATGGACTAAAACGAACACTTCCACCGATTTTACCCTTTATAAATGTAAAAAAAAGAGCTGAAGTATCTGGCAAGATTGAAATTTGGCCAGTTAAGTGTTATGTCATACCCACAAACACATTACCACGTGACAGGCAATGCATCAGACATAGGGCATGGATTTCTTAAAATTATTGGGAGGAATACATGAAGGCAACGGACAGGCCCAAATTGATTGCAGAGGTACGCTCAATAGAGTCTCATGTTAAAAGTTGAGATCATTTGGCTGACAGAGCCGATATTAGGTGGGCACTTGCCCACTCAAAAGAAAATAGAACAACACCCTTGGCTTCAATGCATATTGGACTAAGCGGACATCTAGATAAATCTTCATCTTGGTTGTTAACAAGAGGAGGGTTAAGGCAAACATTTTCACTCAACCCCCTATGTATGCATACATGCATGTTCAGATGCCTTCCTTCAGATCGTAAGCGCTTCATGCCATAGCGTATTTTTGGCATTTAGTAGGCAGTATCCAAGAACATGAATGGAGTAAAGTATAGACACTCATCCTCGAACTTCATGCGCGTGTTCGTTGACACGCATTACAATTTACAAGTGACCGTAATTCAATTTTAAAGCGGCCAGTAAACCATGAACCATGAACCTTGTTCAGAGCAAGTTGACAGTGTGGTCGTCAACACTGCCAATGCGGCCATTGGCCAATCAGAAATCGAAATGTGATGTCATGCTTGATAATTCAAGATGGATCTACTCTGTTGCATTCACCAATGGACAAGTTTCATGTTGGGACAAACTGTATTTTTCAAGTTTCCCTTGTGATTTTTAAGTCGAGTTGCGATGGTGGCATCGTTTATTTTTAGAATGCCCTTAAAGCACTTAGATAATCCAAAAATCCCTTCAGAATTCTTCGCTTTGTGATTGGTTAGAATACATGTGACGTCACGTATGCCGTAGGTAGCGAAGGTCGACCGCCTGGCATTCGATTCTGCGCATAAGACGCTGCCGGGTTTGGATTAATAGTGATTGTTTTGGCTTAAATGGCAGATATATTTGACCAAGAATGAAGAGAATCGTGCGCGCGACAACCCATATAATTGTGCTGCAGCACTAGCGCCTACTTCTACCTATGATACAAGTTATGAAGCAACGCAAACTGACTGCGGGACAACCCGTGAAGAACTCTGAGAAACCCATGTTGCAAGAGTCGATCGGCGCCGACCACAGCTCTGATTTCCTCCCGTCAGATAGTCAGCCAGGAGATACTTGAGACCGAGGTGGATGATCATTTTCTAAATTATATGTCCCGCAGGTTGTTCGGGTTCTGGTCAAAAGGCACTATCTCGGCATACCGGTGTGCCTCCACAGCACTTCTACATCGTTCGTCTATTGGTTAATAGGATTCAATACGTAAACAGGGGTCAGGCATTGACAACGGAAAATTCAGTGTGTATCGTACTGATGCGCATAGGATTAGACATGTCGAGTCACCTGTTCGCCAACCTGTTCGGTATGAGCACTGGTTGCGTATCGAGGCTGCTAGCTCGCATCGTGCCTGTGTTAGGGAGCTGTTTAACCGAATTGGTTGCTTGGCCAGAACAGCAACCGATCCGTGATAATCTGACCCATGCATTTATGGCAAAGTTATCGTCTTGTGAAACCACTATTCATTCTTCTTCGAGATCCGAATTGAAGTGAGATTCTTCGAGATCCAAACTGAAAAACCGGCTCACGCGGTCGCGCAGAGCCGGTGCAAGCGTTTTAGCAGATAGTGTTTTCAAAGAGTTGGAGAGCGAGTTAGCAAAACGCGGCTGTTCGTTATTCCGGCCACCAAGCGTTCGAAAGGATGAAACTCTGAGCACCGCTGCCGTTGTGAAAATGTGAACGACCGCCGGGTTGTGGACGCGCATCGAGAGCGTTATTGCACGTTTGCTCGTGTTTAGGATGTTGGCCATGCATTGTGTATTGCAACATGCATTTAAGCATGTACACTGCATGTTGTAATATTCAACATGTAATATATTACAGCATGTAGTGTGCAGCTTGTAGTGAACCATTACCATGGAACGTCAGTTATCACACTGTGGATTAAAAATATAAAATAAATTGTAATGTATAAACAGCTTCTCTTGCACTGGAGGGGAAGCCATGTTGTTCAGTTAGGGCACACATAATGTATGCCATGGTTCTCCCCATTATTTTACAAATTTTACTTTAAAAAAATATTGCACAAGCTTTCACTGTTTGTTCACACGACACCACAATGTCCTGCATTTGAAGGAGAAAGATTAGCCGTTGCATTATCACCATCATGGGTGTAACCATCTGGGGGGCTGTGGCTGGGGAGGGGCATGCTCCCCCCCCATTTCTGAAAAGTGGCGATTTGTCCCCCCCCCCATTTTGTCAGTGTCCCACTAAGTCTCAGCTACTTGAGTATCATCGCTGCAAAACTACTTAATCATTCACAAGGTGAAAATATATGTGCAAGAGAATCACCACTAAAAGCCGATGCAACCGATGGGCATGTTCCGGCGACCTCATCCGGAGTAGGTTGACCTTCGGCCAGAAGAGCTCTTCCGGGTCGGGGAGCTGGAACCACCGGTAGAGTTTTGTCATTTAATCAGCTGTTGGCGGTGATATGGTTGTAGTGTTATTTGGCGCATATGTGCAGATCGGTGGCATTCTCGGTTGCTTGCCCCAATCTTGCACAGAGCGGTATTGATGTTTTTATTTATTGATATAATCGCTTGCTGTTGTGAAAGCCCGATGAATCCCATTGTGCAGCAGTTATTAGAGGATGAATAAAACACGCTGCAAGCTATGTTTTCTGATTCTGACTACGACTGGGAAGCTGACGCACAGTGGATGGCGATGGTTTGTGCTGCTTCTGTACCTCCAAAATAATATATTTCAAGGGTGGAGATCCTGACATTTTTAAATGCTGGGTGGGTAGGTACTCGTCTGGAGGGGAGCCATTTCTTCAGGAGGGCGCTGTTGCGGTAACCCCTCGACGCCCTCGTGAAGTACAATATTCATTAATCGAGGAAAGGGGACTGCATTGGAGCATACTGAATGAGCATACTCGGAGTAAAATGTATGCATTGGAGCATACTCGGAGTAAAATGAGCGTCTTTTACTCCGAGGAGGGCACCTTGGGACGAAATACCGTTTAGCGAGGGGCATTTAAGTAGCACAGTGTACTACGGATTACCCGCTGGAGCAGGGTTGTTGCTTTGCACATTTTTAGAGTGGGCAAGTGCCAATTATTGTTGGTTTTCCATTCCCAAATAATTTTAATTGCTAGCATTGGGCACTATGGAGCGTGCCATCCAGGGGCGTCGATTTGTATCCTTTTGTGGAGGGCCATGGCCCTACCAATGTTGATCTTGGCCCCCACCAATGTTGATTTGACCCCCCCCCCTAATAGCATATGCCATTTTCATGCTGATAAGAAAGCTAAAGGAAAAAACGAGAAAAAAAACATGTAAAATGGAAAACTTAGTTCATACACATTTTGCGCTGAAAATAAACAGATTTGGATTAGGTAGTAGACTAGTTCTCTACATTTTGCTGTAAACTTGAAAATTGTGCAAAAACACCTGGAATAGCTGCATTTCCCTCCACTGTGGAAGGACAACCTACCAGTGTCCTAAAATTACTTCACCATTAACTGTGTGGATGAAGGAAGAAGGTGCTTGGGCATAGTGAAAGATTGGAAGAAAATAAAGGGTTGTCACTTAAGGATTAAAATGCAGAATGCCTTTCACTTCAGTCACATGCATTTTACATTATTTAGCAGTCATGTGCATGATGACTGCCCACACATCATGTGACAAAATGCTGAAAACCTAAGATGAGGATGAAATAGCACAACTCCATTAACTGTGAATTTCCAGGCCACATGGTTAATTATTTTACACTGCAACCTACCTACATCATAAAATGTTGGGATTAGCAGATGCTGATGCACTTTAAACTAGATTGTCTGACAAATCTGCCAAACCACTAAACAACAATTGCATTGTCATACTGATGTTTGTGCACACAATCAATGGCAACGCCACATGCATATGGGGCTTGAACAGGATTCATTCTCCATTCCATTCAACAGGACTCATTCCATTCTCAATGTCCGGCCATCAAACTTCATACAATCCAGTGCAGAGAAAACAATCACAAACTTCATACAATCCAGTGCAATGAAAACAATCACAGTTATCATTGAGATTATGGATATACAAACTATAATAATATCCAGCAGCCAGGGGCGTCGCCACCGGGGGGGCAGCGGGTGAAATTGCCCCCTGCGGTGAGACTAGGTGGCGCCGCCCTTCCCCCCTGAAATTTGAGGAGGCCCCCAGGACGAAAATGAGGCCCCCAAGACGAAAAGGAGGCCCCAAGACGAAAAAGAGATTCTACAACTTAGGGGCCTGCAGGAGGAGGCACATAATCTGAAAAAGAAGTCACCTAGGAGAGTGTAGGAGGCCCCAAAAATCAAGAGTGTGCCAAATATTGACACGGAGGCCCCCAGGACGAAAAGGAGGCCCCCAGGACGGAAAGGAGGCCCCATGATGAAGAGAAGGCCACCAGGACGAACAGGATGCCCTCATGACGAAAAGGAGGCCCCCCAGGACGCAAGGTAGACCCTCAGGACGAAAAGGAGGCCCTCCAGGACGAAAAAGATGCCTCCAGGACGAAAAGGAGGCCCCCAGGACGAAAAGGAGGCCCCCAGGACGAAAAGGAGGCTACTAGGACGAAAAGGAGGCCCTCATGATAAGCAGGAGGCCCCCAGGATGAAAAGGAGGTCCTCCAGGACGAAAAGGAGGCCCTCCACGACGAAAAAGATGCCCCCAGGACGAACAGGAGGCCCCCAGGACGAAAATGGAACCCCCAGAACGAAAAGAAGGCCCAAGGACGAAAAGAAGGTACCCAGAACGAAGAAGAGATTCCACAAGTTAGGGGCCTCCAGGAGGAGGCCCATAATTTGAAAAAGTAGTCACCTAGGAGAGGGTAGGAGGCCCCAAAAATCAAGAGAGTCCCAAATATTGACAAGGAGGACCCCAGGACGAAAAGGAGGACCTCCTTTTCATCCTCCAGGAGGAGGCCCATAATTTGAAAAAAGTAGTCACCTAGGAGAGGGTAGGAGGCCCCAAAAATCAAGAGAGTCCCAAATATTGACAAGGAGGACCCCAGGACGAAAAGGAGGCCCCCAGAACGGAAAGGAGGCCCCCAGGACGAAGAGGAGGCCACCAGGACGAAAAGGAGGCCCTCATGATGAAAATGAGGCCCCCAGGACGAAAAGTAGACCCTCAGGACGAAAAGGAGGCCCTCTAGGGCAAAAGGGATGTCCCAGGACGAAAAGGAGGCCCTCCAAGACGAAAAGGAGACCCTAGGACGAAAAGAAGGCCCCAGGACGAAAAGGAGGCCACCAAGACGAAAGAGATTCTAGAAATTAGGGCCTCCAGGAGGGGGCCCATAATTTGAAAAAGATGTCACCAAGGGGAGGGTAGGAGGACTCAGAAATCAAGAGAGTGCCAAGAATTGGCACGGAGGCCCCCAACATTGCAAAGGAGTCTCAATACGGGAAGGGAGGCCCAATACAATGAGAGCAGGCCCTAAGCCGGAAAAGAAAGCCAGTGGATATGAGATGAGGTTACGGAGACCCAAGCTGGATCCATGATTGGCAACGAGGCATCTAGGAAATATAATCAGGTTCCTATAAGAGACATAGAACAGAGATTGTGAGGAGGCCCCCAGAACCAAAAGGAGGCCCCCCAGGACGAAAGAAACTTCCAGGACTAAAATGATGCCACCGAGACGGGCAAGACGCCACCCAGGGTTACACGAGGCTTCCGACGGGTGGCAAGATATTCTTAATTTTGAAAACGAGGCACCCAAGATGGAAGAGAATGACCATACAATACAGAATAATGATAAGAAATATTTATCCTGACGCAAGAGGGGCCCGAAGATGGGTAACAAGGTCCCCCTAGGAAGGAGAGAAGGCCACTGAGACCAGCCAGATGAGGCTCACATTTTAGAAGACGAGTACCCTAGAAGAGAAGATTTAAGACTAGGACGCAAAAGCAACCTGCTAAGAGGATGATGATTCTCCAAACACAGATGAGGATGCCTCTAAGATGTGAAAGGAGTCCCATAATTATATAAAGGAGTCACCTAGGAGAGGGTAGGAGGCCCCAGAAATCAAGAGAGTGGCAAAACTTGGCACGGAGGCCCATATAATTGCAAAGGAGGCCCCAATATGGGAAGGGAGGCCCCAGAAAGTGAGAGGAGGCCATAAGACGGAAAAGAAAGCCAGTGGATATGAGATGAGGTTTCGGAGACGCAAAAATAGGCACCAAAACGAGTAAGGTTCCACCAAAATAGAAAGGGATGATCCAGAGACATGGCAGGAGGCACCTAAGTCGGAAGAGGACGACAAAAGGTTGAAAATAAGACCCTATGATGAACGAGGAGGCCCTAAAATTCGAGAGAAAAGCCATTGAATAAGGGAGAAGGCTTCATGGCGAAAAGAAGGCTCGCAGATGGCCAAGAAGGTCCCCAGGAACTAACACGGCCACTGAGATAAGAAAGGTTGTGTATAATTTGGAAGAGGAGGAACTTGGGAGAGAAGAGGAGTCCACCAGGAGATAAGATATCACCCTTGAGATGGGCGAAGTTCGAATCAAAACGCAGAGCAAGAGGTACCCAAGACGTGAGAGGAGGCCCCTAATTTAAAAAAGGACTAAAAGAGAAATGAGGGCCCTGCCAGGCTCGAGAGGAGTCCCCCAGAATGAAGTAGGTTTACAGGACTGAATGAGGCCCCGAAGACCAGATAGATTTACAAGAAAATGAGAGGAGTCCCTGAAGATGGGAGTGGTAACAGGTATGAAGGGGTGTGAGGTTTCCAACATTGAAGATTCCTTCAAGACTGGTAAGGCTCTGCCAGGATAAGGGAGGAGGCCCACGAGGCGTGGCAGGAGGCCCCTAATTTGGCAGATAATGCTCCTTGGACATGAGAGGAAGCCCCATGCCATGGTAAGGGGCCCCAGGATGTAAGAGAAGGTCCTTCAAGACGAGAGGAGGATATTGAATATGGAGGAGGGTAGGACACAAGACGTTGAAAACCGGTAAAGAGACTCCAGGAAATGGGACGAGATGCTTATGACGCGAGATGAGGCCTATAATTTGCAAGAAATCCCTAAGAGATGGTAAAAGTCGTGCCTGGGTGTTTCACATTTACGGCATCAGCGAAACAAATCCGGCCGGGGACCTTGAAAATCACGCTGAGCCAGGGTATGCCAAAAATGTACGACCGGTCCATGAAGATAAATATAGTGGAAGGACGAGTCGTACCATTCCACAACAGTCTCATTGGGACCAAAACAAATGAAGCCAGAGCAACGAAAAACACTCCGGGCATGGGTCCAACTCTCAAAAACACTCACAAAACACAAAAAAAAGCACAAAAACACTCCAACTCTGGGGACGAACAATGACGCCCAAAAAAATAATAAAACGTTTTAGACCCAAAAAAGTGTCGAGGCAGCTAAAGCTCGCGCTAGGGATCCAAGCAGATGATGTCTGGGCCCAAAAGATCACATTGTACTATATATAAACAAAATATATAGTAAATATATAGTCGCAGCCCGTGACAATGACCCTGGAGGCCCAGAAGGGTGCGCCGGGCCCCAACAGTTGCAGCTGCTCAAAAAATCAATTCTTAACCGGAATGTCACTCTGGGACAAAAATATACTCCTGCAGTGGCCGCAATGGCATATCAAAGGGGCAAATGTCCTCTCTATTCTGAGAGTCATAAGCTCCCAAGAATCGTGCCGGGACTTCAAAACTCGCGCTGGGGTCACCAAAATTCGCGTCGGTCCACCAGAATTCGCGCAGGGGTCTCCAAATAAGTATTTCGGGCCCCCGAAAACTCGTTCCGAGGTTCGAAAACTTGCAATAGGAACCGCCAAAATCGTGTTGAGGCAAAAGCTAAGTACAACGCTTCCCACAAACTCAAATCTGTCCCCCAAAATATCGCGCTCGGGACCCACAATTCCCATCGGTAGTCCCATCGAAGCTCAACAAAGTTGGCGTTTAGGCCCACACGTGTGACCACAGTGTGACCACAAAACCAAATCGGTATCCGAAAGAAATCAGGCTGAAGCCTTCCAAAATAAGAATTGATTTAACAAAACAAATGTCCTGTTGAGGAACGTGGCTCTGGAGCGCCGAACATGCCACCAGATGCCTTCACAAATTGCGTATGGCACTGAAAAACATGCCGTATCTTTAAAAAACCGAGGTGATATGCAAAAACGTGGCGCCAAGGACTCGAAATATCAGGCCGGGATTCGGAATTTACAGCAACAAAAGAAATCCACAAAAAATATCGTTGAGCCCAGAAAACTGGCGTTGGTTCTCCGGAACCACGCGCCTGGGCACGATAAATCGCGCTGGGACTAAGAAGCGCCGCACCGAAGCCACAAAATCGTACTGGAGCACCACAAATGTGCGTCAGAAGCCCCAGAAAACACAGCAGGAACCTGAGAGCATATCGGGGGGCCGACAATACAAATGGCCCTCCAAAACGCACATAGTCTCCCAAAAAGCGGCAGGGCCTTAACGCATGCGTTGCAGTCATAAATAAATATGCTTGGACCTCTAAAGAAATACACAAGAAGCTCTTATGGCACACAGAGGTCATGAGGACGCACCAGGACCTGGGAAAGAGGCTGGAGCCGCAAATGGCAACATGGTTCCAAAACGAACAAAACCACCGGGCTTTAAATGAAGACATCGGGATCTTCGAAAACGCCCTGACACGTTAAAAAAATAATTGGCGCCTTAAAAAAAAAACAACACACTGAAACCAGGAGGGGTTTCGAAAATCCATTAGGCCGCTGCGCAGAAAGACGCAGCTGGTCCAACAAAGAACACTGATGAAGGGCCTCGGTTTGACAGTCATTCTGGGAGGATAGCAGCAAAGATATCAGGTGCGTGAAAGCTGGGCGGAACCTGCATTTCATAACTACCAGAAAATGTGGGAGGTAGGAAATTAATGTTCGGATTTAATTGCTCGACTATTCGCAGCGAGCGCCCATACTAAGCATTGCAGCACGTCAAATATGGTGCAAGTCTATCATGTGACAGTAGTTAGCAAAAGGCAGAAGTCCTAGCAGAAACTGTAGCATCGTAAGAAGTGTTGCGAACGCGCCGAATGCCCAAAATGAGTGTGCACGTGTACGGACGTTGGCGTCGTGGCGACCGGGTGATATGAACTGGAATACCTGAAATTTGGAAATTTTACATTTCAAAGTGATGAGCAATGTATTTTAAATTCAAGTTGGGGTTTAATACCTTTTCTAAACTCTTGCTCGTTTATGGTTTTGTTGCTGTTTATGCACTGATGATATTTGTACGTGTCAGGGCGTTTTCGAAGATCCCGATGTGATTATTTAGCCCCTGGTCCTTTTGCTCGACTTGGAACCATTTTGCCTTTTGTGATTCCAGCCACTTTTTCCGACCCTTGTGCGTTAGCATGGTCCCTGTCCGCCTGAATAGCTTCCAGTTTACTTTTTGTAGTGCTTCATGTATGTTTATTTAGGCCTGCAACGCATGTGTTAAGACCCTGTCGCTTTTTGGGAGATTGTGTGCTTTAGAGTGTCAGTTGTATTTTCGGCCCCCGATGTCCCCTTAGGGTCTCGCTGTGTTTATTTCGGGCTTCTAACGCACATTTGTGGGCCCTAGTTCAGTTTTTGGGCTTCGGTGCGATTTTTGAAAGTGCCTTCACCCGTTGCCATCACAGTTCAGGTCTGCTTTGCTCCAATGCTCCCTCAAGGCCGGTGTGTTGTAGCCTGCATATGGACGCATACATATTTAATTTAAGCTGGTTAAGTGTTTGTTGGTGTGTGGAGTGAGGGGAGGGTCACGGTGACGTTGAGGATATAGATGATGTTGACCATGACGATGGACCCGAGTCCATTTTATGACACTGTAGTCGTATGCTATGACTCACAGTTGTTATGTTGATATGTACTGTGCATTGATCTTTTGTTTATGTGGCTTCACCTGTTACTGGACGATTTTCCCGTTGGCGAGGATGCTGAATGAACATAAATATACCAATCGTCAAATACAAATCAGAATTATTGAGGTCTGAAAAGATAGTGGGCGAAATCCGATGAGTTTTTTTTTTTTTTTTTTGGGGGGGGGATCAAATAAACTTCGGCCCCACAATAAATTAAAACTCGACACCCCTGGTGCCATCCAATCCATTTTTACTTGGTCATTGCCTTCACATGCCCCTCCAAATAATTTTCATAAATATTTAAAGCCCGTGTGTCCGAGGGAAACCACCTTCCCATGTGGAAGGCATACGGAGCTCCTCCATCACCCACTGATACATACATGCAAAGAAAAAACATGGATGCATACCAGTAAGCATTCCCCCTGAAAGGCATGCAAATTGGCATGCATGTCTGAACCTACAATTTACTCATCAAATTTAAAACGCCCATCTCTAATTTCAACTTGGACAATTTGATGCTCCCGAAGTGCACTGAAGACAAAGTTATGTAGTTGGTGACATAAATCATCGGTGACTATTCATATTCATCACATATCCCATGTCTCTTGGATTTTCTCGCAAAAAAAAAAGTTACAAGATAAAGAAAGTGCGCCTTATGCAACCTCATGACTGTGCTCATGTTCCAAGTCAAGTTAAAACTATTTCATTCTGAACGCCACTGCTGCGGCACGTTTGTCGTATTCCGAGTTTGCGCTTCCTCAGCCGCCAACCGGCCGGATTATATTTTTATCATCCGATTGAGGCTGGATGAGGGTAAGCCTATTCCGGATGAGGCGCCGGAACGGCCGGTAGAGGAAATCGATGCTCACCCTATTCCGGATGAGGTCGCCGGAACACACCCAATCAACGAGCTTCACCGCCTATCTGTTGTCACAAAATCTCCGAATGGTGAATCAGCAAACGTTAGAAATGTTTGCTTTCAGGCCATCCTTGAATAACATGAGCCTTGGCCATCTTCCGTTTTCGCTTGGGTGGAAAATTGTGCTCTGCTAGGCAAGGAATTCGCATTATCGCAAGGCTTTATGCGTCTTAGGCTGCATTCCCTGCTCATATATTGATATATCTTGAACAAATGCAACCTTGGGTGCTCTTGGGTATTTTCAAGACCATTGGGGGAAGTCATGGGCAGCCTCAAGCACGTACGTCAAGTTAACGTATTCGTATTCGTATTCACCGACGAGTTCGCCAGAGGCGTATTTGTATTGGCATTGGCATTCAGCGTCGGGTTTATGATGGTTCGAATCAATTACCACAAATGCTTGCACTGGACATGCTCAAATGACTACATAGGTCTCACATTGCCACTTTAACGGTGAAGATTCAACGCAAACCAGTTTCTTCGGTCGCCTTCCTTTTTTTTCGTTTTGACCAAAACCTGCCCGAATCTCGTATCAAACAATATACCAGTGGTATATTGTAATAGTAATGAAGTAATAGCCTGTGGTGTACCATTCTGCAACATTTCAAATCAGTACATACCAAGGTCAAACTCTTATGTCGAAGGTTAGCTTCATTTATTAGATGGCGATATTAAAGCGATATCGATCGAACGCGATGTTCGGTTGCAACGGCCTCAATTTCCATCAAATGGGCGCCATTCGATGTGGCTTGCTATGGAGCATCAGAAATCTAAACAATGTAATTATTTGTCAAGGAAAAGGGCATTCTTTGGTCGCCAATTGTTTTTCCAATTTTCCCTCAAACCTACCCGAACTTTGTGAAAAGCAATAACCAGTGGTGAACACTGGAGTAACATCTCAAACCTGAATATGTCTAGGCCAAAGGTTCGATTGAGTTCTTCGATGCCATCGCGTTTCGTCGCTATGGCTTCAATTTGCGGAAAATGTAGGTCAATCGTGCTGTCATTCCTGTTGTCTTGTTGTGCAGTATAATAAAATTGATATTTCGAAATAATCTCCACGGATCAAAATTCAAGCTGATTTCTTTTGTCGCCTCACATGTATTTCTGTGGTTTCCCCCAAGCCTACACAGATACACTATCAAGCGACACCCCATCGTAAACCTTAGAGCAACACCTTTAAAGCGGGAGATCTCAAGGTCAAACCTCAAGATTAAAGATTACTTTTAATGTTTTTTTTTCGAAGTCCTCGCGATTCGTCGCTATGAGTTCAATTTGCACCAAGTGTCATGTGCCATTTGAGTGTCATTCGACATGACTTGTACCGTAGTATAATTACACCAAAGGTAACTAATTTCTGAGGTGAAGGTTAAACCGATTTCTTTGGTCGTCTCGCATTTTTTTTCTTCACCCTAACCTACCCACATCTAGTATGAAGCAATAGCCTGTGGTGCACCTCGAGTAACATTTCGAACCTGGACATGCCAATGTGAAACCACAAGACCGAAGGCTAGGTGAAACTATTCGAAGTCCTCGCGCCTCGTCGCCATGTCTTCAATTTTCCTCAAGTGGATTCACTCGACGTGCCGTGTGGTACACTAGCAAACTGTTCAGAAAGCACACTAATTTTCACAAAGGTCGAACTCATTTCTTCTGGCGCTCCGCGATTCTTCGCCTTCTCCCAAAGCTACCCATGCTTGGCATCAAGGGAAAGCCCGTGGGCAACCCTCGAGTAACATTTTAACCCGGAACATGTCAGTCAAGCCTGAAGGTCAAAGTTGAGTTTAATTTTCAGAGTCATCGTGTTTCCTGCTAATAGCTTCAATTTGCATTTTGTGAGTGTTCGTCGACGTGGCTTGCCGTACGGTATCAGAATGTTCAGATATCGAAATAATTTCAAAAGTGTGGAAGGTCCGGCGTGTGCACAACTATTGAGTGTAATAGGAATAGGAGAGGTAAATATATGCACTCGTATCCTGTATTACTAATTTTAGTTAAATACAAATGTTTATGTATTTGCTACAAACATGTAAACATGTTTGTTTATGAATGTGAATGAATGCAACATGGCCACTCATTTCAGTGTAGTATAGCATGACATAGCATAATCATCACTATAGCCTAGCTTAGAATAGTGCAGTTAAATTCAAACATTTCCCCAAGGTATCCCCTCTCCAGACCATTGACAAATTTAAAGACCTCGATGAGATCTCCTCTCAGCCTTCTATATCTAAGTGAAAACATATTCAATTTCTTCAATCTTTCCTCATATGCCAGGTTGCTTATGCCATTAACCATTTTTGTAGCCCTCCTTTTGTACTCTCTCTAAAAGCCAACAATCTTTTTCATAGCTAGGAGACCAAGCTTGGATGCAGTATTCAAATGTGGCCTGACGTATGCACAGTAAAGCTTCCTGATCACTTCCTCACTTCTGTATGATACATTCCTATTTATTGCCCCGAGGCATTCTCAGTGCCTTCTTCCTGGCTTCCTTGGTCTGTTCTGATGCCCCCAATTTTGTGTTTAGAATAACACCTAAATCCTTCTCTGTTGAGTCACTGATAGAACTTGGCCACCCATCAAGTATGGAGCCTTCATATGCTGCTTACCTACATGCATGATTTTTTACTTATCAAAGTT
>JAOTOL010000884.1:40000-154740 GCA_034440575.1 Imbricaverruca yamaguchii | reverse complement strand
AGGGCGAATCGTCACACATCACACATCGGTTGGATCGTCATACATCACCACATCAGAGCCGGACCATCATACATCACACATCAGGACGGACCGTCACACATCACCTCCACATAGCGCGGGACGGACCATCACACGCTACACATCAGAACAGACCAGCATACATCGCACGTCGGGACGGATCATCACACGCTACACATCAGAACAGACCAGCATACGTAGCACGTCGGGACGGAAATCATACGCGGGGAAGGATCCGCAAATACGCTGCTAAAACAAATGCAATGGGTTCGTGGTGTTCGTCCTCCATATGGTCATGGTCACACATATGGCTCACACCTTTGGGAGATTAAACATTAAGTTAAAATAAAAATTTGTGAAGCTCTTTTGCCTATCAAC
The DNA here is from genome assembly GCA_034440575.1 of Imbricaverruca yamaguchii. Lineage (NCBI taxonomy): Eukaryota > Metazoa > Arthropoda > Thecostraca > Neoverrucidae > Imbricaverruca > Imbricaverruca yamaguchii. The sequence goes on along the minus strand of JAOTOL010000884.1, from coordinate 154,344 downwards.
CAGCCCTTTCTTGGAGCACCGTTTTAATATTATTATGTGATGAAGAAAGAAGGCACTGAGAATGCTCGGGGCAATAAATAGGAATGTATCATACAGAAGTGAGGAAGTCATCAGGAATCTTTACTGTGCATACGTCAGGCCACGTTTGGAATACTGCATCCAAGCTTGGTCTCATAGCTATGAAAAGATTGTTGGCTTTTTTAGAGAGTACAAAGAGGGCTACAAAAATGGTTAATGGCATAAGCAACCTGGCATATGAGGAAAGATTGAAGCAATTGAAGATGTTTTCACTAAGATATAGAAGGCTGAGAGGAGATCTCATAGAAGTCTTTAATCTGTCCATGGTCTGGAAAGGGGATATCTTGGGGAAATTTTGAATTGAACAGAAATTATGCAATTTTAGAGGTCATAAATTCAAAATTAAAATTCTTCCACAACCCAGAACAAGGTTAAGGCAGACTTTCTTCACCAACAGGGTAGTGGAACACTGGAACCAGCTGCCAGAAAACATTGTCAGTAACAGCATTGAACATCTTTAAAAACAGCATAGACAATCATAAGAATAGAGGGCTTGCTTTTTCAGTATTACAGGGAGGGCTGATTGACAGATTTGGTGAACCAACTGATTCAGTGTACAGAGTGCAACCAAGAAGGGCCCTTGTGGCTCATAGTTGCACTAATTTTTATGTCTTTATGTCTTTATGTATTTATGTGATGGTTAGAGGTGTCGGATGTTTGTTTAGAACAAGTGTAGGGGGTGGGGGGGGGGGTCTGCCATAGGCGGGTTGTGAGGGATATGAGAGGGAGCTATGGTGGCTGTGGTCGTGTTTTTTTGCGAATTATCTGTATGTGTGAGTGAGAACCTACGAAGCCAAACCGGACTGAATCCCTCATTTGCTTTCAGCATCAAGCGCAGCAGGAGCGCTGCAGTGCTGGAAGCTTTTGCAGGCGATTGCAGGCCGTGCCCCCCGACACGAACATGGTCGCCACCGTTGCCGATCCCGCTCTCGGTCGCCACTGTAGGCACGACGCTCTCAAGATCCGAGTGATCCACTCAACGCCCCACTCATTTATCCGAACTTGTTGGTTCGCATAACCAAGAATACACGTTCATGTTCATTTTTTGTTAGTTTTCTATTCATGGTTGCGAAACTACGATCATGCGGCGTTGACGATGCGAGCGTGGGTACAAACGACACACGCGGCCGTTGCAGGGCGTGGGAGGCTGCGCCAGTGTTTCAATGGCAGCACCTAATACTGTGACACGATGCTTGGGCGACACGACCGCGCACATCGCTTCCTACTCGGCGCAAGGTTTGCTGCTGGAAAATTGCAAAACTCACGCTTGTGGTTAGTACAGGAATGGGACCATATATGTTTGGAGCGTCGCAAGACTCACTTACGGCTGACATTCTAGCATCAGACCCATGGGCTTCCACGGGAAAGAATGACCTCATGATGACATTCAATCTTTCAACCCCGGCCCCCAATCACGCTGAAAATGGTGAAGTTCCGTCCCAGGTTCCAAGTTTGATGCATACGCTTCACAGCAAGTTGCTATTGCCCTGCCCCTACGGCAGACTCACTGCCGACGGAAGCGCAAACTCGACTCCCTCAAAGGGTAATGTCTCGCTAAGTAAAGCCGAATAGCTTCTCTAGCGTCCCTTGCGCCACGCTCGTACGTCGCAGTGTGAGATCGGACGCTTGGCTGGGGGTATTCACGTGTAACTTCGACACCAGGCAGCCAGACGTCGTTGAATCTCTCCCTCTGTGATTCACAAAAATTATGAAGTATGCAGCATGCAGTTACAATAAGTGGCACGTGAGAGACATCGGCGTCGATACGCTTCTGCAACTTCCGCCACCGCCCTTTCAGGCGCCCGAAGGAGCATTCTATCACCATGCGCCCAGCGCTAAGGTATACATTAAAAGATTCTTCTTAGGCTTCCAGGCGCTCCTGCTCAGCAGTCAGATCCCGGGTTCTCGCAGAAGCCACAGCCTGGGCGTAGGGCTTCATGAGCCATGGTTGCAGCGGGTATGCAGGGTCACCGAGCAGGCTGAGCTGAACTGGTACGCCTTCTATCATTCTAAGTTCCTGCAAAAAAATGACAGAAACCTTATATGGATCAAAGCGTGCAAAGGTACACACTAAAAGTACGAATGAAAAATTAATCACACCAAGCGAACTGTAACCATTCGGGTCACAAAATTAAAAGGGTCCATAAAATTGTCCTTAACAATGAGGGTGCTGTGAAGTCCAGCCACAAAGAATAAGCATCACTGGGAAGGAGGTACCTCAGGCCACGAGAAGTGGGCGCCACCGCAGTCAGTGTTCGGCCCACAAGGACCCAGACCCTGGGCGCGAAAATGATTAAATACATGCGGAAACACGCTATGGCCCAAATAAAAAACAGCTTTTAAGCCAAGAACTTCTCCAGTGACATTCCATACATTTACCGTAAATGGGCAGAAATGTAGGTAAGCAAATAATTTAGATACCAGCCTACATCACCACATAACTTAGCAGATTGCATCCATGTAGCCAGGAGCATGTGGATACATTCTACAAGTGCCACCTTTATGAGTAAGGAGGATCAAGTTGTCGTTTGGGACGTGGCTTCCTGAAAGAAACAAAAATGGTAGTTTTAATCAACTTCAGGTACAGGTCTTACACAAGTCAAAGGTTCAGGTCACCAGGGGTTGCTGAAGTCATCTGTGATTAGCTTAGGTTTGAATACAAAATTTATTGCATTTTAACACCATGCTGTTGATTTTGCTATAGTTACTGGAAAGTGTGGCATCCTTGACCATTACCATTCTTTGCAATAAAAACGAGAATAATCCAATATGTTTGGAAACTCAAAATAAAAGTGCCACCATCAAAAAGGTTTCAGTTTTGAGGTGGTTGTTGTTCCTGCCTATTTACCTCCCACTCACACTGGTTGGTTGTTTTGTCAGGGTATCAATTCCTGTCCAGAAACCAACACAATCCATAGTTTATCCTGTTGATATGTACCTATATAGGCAATTGTCTATAGAAGAAGCCCCTGAGTAATTCAGTGCAAAGAAGAAAAACGCAAGGACTGGGCTCGTTGAAGCTTCCTTGGCAACTGACATTTCTTTGATAAATCACATGTCAAAAAGATATTCACTGCTTGAAACTATGTCATGGTGATAGTATTGGCACAACAGATAATGTAGACTCATTGAGTAATAAAACCTAGATGATCCAAATCAATATGTTTCAGGTGATCCAACATCAGGCTAGGTTAGGTTTCTTTTTAAATCTTACATCATGCTTTATTATCTTCGCTTCCCAAAGATTATATTTTTCTGCACATTTTCAATATTTCAAGGAAGTGGGAATAGTGGGAGTGGGAATTGCAATGTCATAAGTGTGCATTTGTCCTTCAGGTTATTTGAATGGCCTCAATGTTATTTTCTTGAAGTTATTGCTTCTTGAAATTTAAGTATTCTAACCTGAATTGTTTATATCTAGATGTGTTCTCATCCACCAAATGGTCATCAAATGCATTGAAAGCACACCAGAAAGCAGAACGAAACACTTTCAGCCAAAAGTTTCCCCAGTAGCGTTCTATACGTTCACCGTAAATGGGCAGAATTGTAGCTAAGCATATAATTAAGGTACCAACCTGCATCACTTCCTGATGGAACCACAGCTTGCGAACCCTTGGCAGGCGCCACCTCCTTCCTCCATACAGCAGCTGACTTTGAGAGAGCTGAAGATCCACAAGATGATTCATGATGCGCCGCCTGTTCCTGCGCAAGTGCCTGAAGGCTCGATAATCCAAGTTTGCGGTTCCTTCTGTCGTACCTTCCATGAATACCGTAAAGCTCTTCTGGCATTCAATTAGGTGCTGACCACAAACCCAAACCATGAATGCAGCTTGGGCCACTTGCAATCCTGCTTCAACATCCATCTCCGCATCAGCTAGATACCTGTCGTTCTCGTCAATGCTCCTGCCACCAAAATCCTTCGAATTCACAGATTCGCTGGCCCCCTACCTTTCCGCCCAACAACCTCTAACTACTTATATCACTGACGATACTTTTTGCTGTATGCGCCGTTTCTCGAAGCAGGTGCGTCAGAAGCGCAAAAAATGCGCCAAATATTCGAAAGTTTTCACCACATCGAGTCAGTCGACAAATCGCATAAATCCGATTGGGTGGCTGCTTTGCTCTTGTAAACGACCGGAATCGGATCGGATCGGAACTTTTGGCGCGATCGGAACTTTTGCGAATCGACCGGATCAGAAATTTTCGATTACGGCTGAGCTGCTCATGTAAACGGGGTAAATGTGTTGATGTTGTGTTTGGTTCCCAAGCACTTCCGCAATCCATTTCCCAACCCCAGCCAGCTTCGTGTTATGTGAACTACCCTTCCTTGAACGTATTTATATTTTGTGCTATATCGACGTTTTGGGAACACCATATAGGAAATTAAGTGTTACTTGCTAAAATAAAATGAAGAAATTGTCTTAGAAAACTAATGAGTATGAAATGTTAACCCGCGCCGTCTTTCCGGTCAAATCCTCACACCCCGTCTTGGGGGGAGGCGGTTGAAGACCCCCTCTAAAATCCAAACTAAGCATCGCACGAAAACGAAAGAGGTGTCATCGGAAAGCGCTTGAGGAGTAGGGTCCGGGTCCACCCCGAAAAAAGATATTCCCCAAAAGTAACGTCACCAGGGTGGCTAGATTTTCACGACTTTTCACGACTTGCATTATGTTTTTGACTCTGGGGAGTTTATTTTGGGAGATACATGAAGAAAGAAAATATTTGGAATGAGAAAAGGACAGCAAAATCGACAAGGGCTATGATTTTTTTGGTCCCCCAATTTTTTTTTATTTATTTCACAATTTTTAGTTTTCACGTTTTCCTTAATTTTCCTTTTCCGATGGGTAGAGCAAGCCGAGAAACCTTTTGGAAGTCAACTTGCCCGAACAAAAAATGTTTACTTTAGCCAGAATCCTGTATTTGAACTGCAATATGGCTAATACGCAAAATTTGTATGCAGTCAAAAACGAAAAATGAAGAATTCAACTCGTACGTTTTGTTGCATCCGTAAAGATAAGCAAACGCTGAAAGTTTCATTAAAATATCTGTATCCGTTAAAGCGTGATGACTGGTTTAACTTTTTTGGAGGTGACCTCACTTGACCTTGACTATATCGTTGACCCTAGGTGATCTGACCTTAACATTTCGATTCAGCATGTCAAATTGATGTGGGAAAAGGTATGCCAAATTTGGGCGCGCTGCCGCGCGCGGTTCGTCCGCTATCCGCGAAAAACCTTAGGGGGACGATTGAAGACCCCCGAGACCCTGAGAGGGTTAAAGCATTTTCAATTGCTTGCTCCCAATTAGGGTTGTTTGGGTGGTAACAGAAATAGAGCTGTGTGCAGTACTAAATAGGTACTTGTGTTGAGTCCCAAGCTGCTTCCGCTGGTCTTAAAGCTACCTAACATACATTAATTTTACTCATTCGCTCACATTCGCCCGTCCAATTCACTTTTCTTTCTAATTAATAAATTGCTTGGTCCCAATTTGGTTCCAGGTCCCCCCCCTTCCCCCACTGAGTGGTGCACAGCCACACATGTCGATTGACCATTGTTTTAATTTTAAAAGTTGTGGGCCAAATATTTATAAGTTTCACTGACAATCGTAGCTGGCCTCGCCATTATTGACAGCGTTCCTCACCTTTATAATGCCTTAATGTTACGATGAGGATCATTTACTGGCTCCGAGGGCTTATATACGTTTGCTGGTGTCTATGGCCAACCAGCCTAAGCTTTTTGCAGACGATACCTCGTCTTATTCACTCAATAATGTGCGAACAGCCCTACGCATCTAATGGGTGATCACGTATCTAAACCACATTGTTTACGTGCCCTGGTCGTCTATATACCATAGCTGGACCTACTCTTTCAGCCCCGGGGCTTACGGGATGCCAAGCCGGTCATTGCATCCCCCGAACCACTGCACATTTCGTACCCAACGCACAGAGAACAGACGTGGACTAACTACCGGCCAGTATCTTGGAGTTATCCGATGTCCAGCGCTAGACTTCCAGCGACCGCAGTGCAGTGTCTTCCCTTAACGGAAGCACGTGCACACCGTGCCCGAAGCCCATCTGCGTCCCTGGGTCACAGAGGCCAGCGGGATTTTGCGGTCAAAGAACCATTTAATTTGAGGTAAATACTCCGCAGTGTTCACTTCATCGCTCGCTCCCGCAGTTACATGTTTTACCAATGCAAATCTCAAACTGGAATATTCATGCTATGTACAAATTTAGCTCTTTTGGCCATTCTACCATTACTCGGGAGCGATTGGTCCATAGGAGGACGGCTTCCAGGTCGGCTGCCTCGCATATAAACTTATTTCATACCTTAACTTGATTCCAGGTAAATATCCAACCATCATGCGTAAAGTATCAATTGTTACGTCGGGAGGGTACACACGTATCTAGTCACGTCTAACTGCCCGTTATTGGCGACCATCCGAGCGAAAGATGCCATGCGTGCCATTCGATACGTGCCCTTCACGCCGCTGCCATGGAAAATCACACTGAGGGACACAAAATAGCACCAGAGCCCGACAAGCCGCATCTGGCTTCCCACGAATCAATTCATACTCCGACTGTTACTCCATGGCCACACAAATTGCGTCAAAGATCCCCACCGCACCCTGAAAGCGCGTTGGGCATGCGAAAGGGAACGTGTTGAGTGCACCGAAGAAAATCGCACCGGGAGCGCGAAGAATCGTACCGAAGCCATCAAATATCGCGCAGGCCGCTCAGAAAAAAAGAACTCAACCACACACACAAAAAAAAAATAACAAAGGGGCTCTAATCGACCATAGTACGGGAAAATTACCAACAGATCACGAAAATAAATTATCTGAGGGACCGTTTTACTATAAAGGGTGCTTGTTGGGAGTTGAAAACTCTCAACAAGCACACGCAGTGGCATGTCAAAGAGGAACATTCCCCGTGAAAGAGCGGGCTACCACGAATCGTGCCAGTGTCCCTAAAAATCGCGTTGGTAGTCCTCATGAATTCGTGTCGGGACCCATAAATTCGTGTCGGGACTCTATAAATTCGCTTCGTAATCCCCAAAATTTGCATATGGCTCCTAAATGAATCCAGCGAGCACCAAGAAAAACATTAGCGCCAGGCCCGAAAATTTGCGCTGGGGCCCGCCAGAATAGCGCAGGGGCCATCTAAGTACAACAAAATCCGCGAACCCGCGCCGAAATAAAGCCGGAAAGCCCCGAAATACTGCGCTCGCGAACCAAAGTTCCCATCGGTAGTCCCAAAAATTACGGTCGGGGCATGAAAAGATTCTTTGAGGGTTAGCACAAATCTGCGTCGATGGGCGCAAATAACCACAGCATGGCCCCAAAGATCGCATTTGAACTTGACAAAAGTCAAGCCGGAGCACTCCTAAATGAAGAGAGACGAAAAAATAAATTTCCGAGCCGGAGAAATCGCTTCGGAGCCCCAAACATGCTATCAGATGCTCTAAAAATAGAGTTCCCTCTCGAAGAGCATATCGGAGCTCGCAGAAACGCGGCGAAACACAAATATTTCACCGGATATCGGGTGACATAAATAAATATGAGATAAACTCATAAATATGAGATAAAATCATTCAGGGATTTGGAGTTTAAGACGCGCCCTGGAGGGTCTCTGAAAAAAAATTCACGCACTGGAGGAGAGGGACGGATTCCGCCCCCTAAGAGCTCGGTTCCTATCAAAGCTAAAGCAACAAAATTCGCAGTATGGATGGGTACGGTAGTGAACTCTATTTTGTGCAAATGTCATGACAGGTCAATATCTCTGAGGTTAAATAAGGTAAAAATGGAAAAAAATGTTTTTTTTTTTCTGGCTTGGCTTGTCATTGTTATGGATCGATGCGATTGTGTTTAAATGTTCCAAAATTGACATCAATGATGCTTTGGACAATTCGAATGATACAATACAGATGTTAGACCTGGAATTTGACCTCAGTTCACCAATATAATAGCACTTTATCAGGTCATTACCTGATCCAGTTACTGAAACCGGCCGCCCGCCCGACTACTCCGACAATAATGACAAACAGTAGTTTTCAAGATGTGTAGGGAGTAGCATGCAAGATGACGTCAATCGCATGACAGTCATTTGCATTTATGACAACATTCCAGTTGACAAAGTTTGGTTCCATTAACCTGCCATGAACTAGACCTGACATGACCTCGGTGACCTTACATCACTTTCAAAATATGAAGCATAACAATATACATCAAACAAGTTGCTAGTGTTGCCAAGAACACTTCCCTTTTGCCAATATACGGGAAGCGCATCAGCGCCCACTTTTGCGGTCTGGCGCTTATAATCTTTTATTTATTTAACGACCCCTAACTCGAACAAGTTTCGACCGATTTTTGTTGTTCTTGCTTTAAACAACGCGCCGGTCATTTCTGAGCTGGTACACAAACAATGGCGTATATCTCAAGGCAAAATCTTGAGTTATATACGAAACCCCGGAGGGATGGGCGGATTCCCCCCCCCCCTCCCTCCCCCTCCATGGCGCGTGTTAAGAAAAAAACAGAGGAAGTCACCAAAGATTGCATGAAGCCCATAAAAATTGCATCTCGTCACACCGGAACAACGCGCCACGGACGGAAAAATTGGGCTGAGACCCCGAGAAATTATACCCGAACCCCAAAAATTGTAGTGGGGGCCCACAAATATGCGATCAGGAACCCCACATAAACACAGTGGGTCTCTAAGTACACGACGACAGGCGGCTGAAAACTCACCGGGCCTTCCAAGGCGTACCGTGTTTCGCAAAAGGGACACGGCCTTAAATCGTGCGTTAAAACTCTAAATAAACAAGCCGGAAGCTCTATCAAACAAGAGCCTCAAAAACAGGCTGGAGCCTTAAAAAACGACATGTCCTTGAGCAGGAACAAAAATACCATGTACTAAATAAGCTAATCGCCTAGATAAATAATACTAAACAATCAACAAAGCTCTAAAAAGGCGGGGCCTAAAAACGGTTTCTGTCCCCTAACAAAAATTTGCTGCAGTCCTAAAACACATTTGCTGCCGTCCACCATATCTCGAACATGGCCTAGCATCCTCCTGCCACAGATTTTGATAACAATTTGGATACAGAGTTATTGGAGGCCCTGAAACGATTCCTGAGCTTTTTAGCTCAATCTGAGCAACGGTTCACGATTTATTGCCTTCGGCGTTTTTCTGAGTTCGCACCGAAGGTCAAACTTTCAGAGCCAATATTTTAGTATTATGTAGAGATAAATTATGAAAATTATATATTGTTGGAATCGCAATGAGCTCATCTTTCGATTCCCGAGGTCAGTTTTTATTTGTGCAAACTTGGAAAATATGACCCCTTGACCTCGGATAACGTGACGTCTGGTGACCCCTAGTATATTGATATTGAAATAATTATTGATGTAGAACGAAAGCCTCATCATTTATCTTTCTGATGAAAACATAAAAGCCATGTACATTAGGCACCTAATATCAGTTTCTGTAACAAATAATTCCTGACTAATGCGAAAAAAATGCCGCTTAAATAGTCTTGCCGTTCGGTAAGCGTTGTTTTTCCGGTTCTTCGAAAGAGTGCATCATCGTAGAGTGCTACGGATGTGTTTGGCAAATTTCGCTAACTCTCTTAATCTTATTTCCAACACTAAACTCATATTTAGACCAGGCTGGTATACGATTAAATGTCAGATGTGCAGCATTACCTGATACACAACGGTAAGTACGCACGGGCTTCAGAGGACAGTGGACGTTCGGCACTCGACATCCACCCAGATCCCAATTTGTACGAAAAGTGATAGCGTTATCTGTGAACTTCGATCCCAGTTTACGCTGCCTTGTCGTTTTTTCCTGCTGTCTAGGGGGAGAGGGCGTCCAGTTACGCCACGTAAACCGATCAGGCTGACTCGAGCGAAGCGATGAGATCCTCATGAAACCGTGAGCGTGGAATAGGAATCGTGTGCTTAGTCGACGCCAGGCGCGAGGAGAAGAGGTCTGGTTCTCAACAAAGTGAAACGATGCTGGCTTATCCTGGTGTTTCGCAAAGCCGGAGCAATGGCACGGCGGTGCTGTTCTGATCCAGTATAAGTGTCATAAATATCATATATCTAAAGGTGTGAGGCCACCATCTGAGCAACTAGTCGAACTGGTGAATGACAGTCGAATTCAGAAGGACGTTTTCCTGTGCACGAACTGCATTGGAAGGTTGCTTAAGGATTGCTTAACGATCCTAAAATTAGCCTAGTGCAAGAGTAATCGCCGGTTCAGTTAAATGGCTCCAGTAGCCAAACATCCAGCGGAAATGCGTCAAGTCCTGTGTCTGGCGAGAACTACGCACCATCGGATGAAACCGACCATGCAGCAAGTCATCTTGATGCCAACGTGACCTTACCCATATAGACGTATGGCCGTTGAGGACAAGTGGCTTCTTATATATCTTATATTCCATTGGCTTCTTAAATATATAATGAATTACCTGCTTGTTGCGTGCATTGGTTAATAATTGGTGGTCAGATGTTCGAGTGAAGATACATCAACCTCTATACCTCTTTGGTGTAGAGTGGTCATACATATAATATAAATATATTATATTCAGTATGATGTGAAGTACGTCAGCTCCGTCAAGTTCGTCTTTGTCAGCTCTCAGGAAATGAAAGAAGCAGCGTCTTATCCCGACAGCGATTCTCGAGAGCAGTTACAGTGAAAGGTACACAGCGGTTCCACAGATTCTCTCCCTCAGACCTCATTGCGGTCCATCGCGGTGCACGAACTCTCCAGTGACCCGGGGCGTGTCGTGAGGGTGAGCAAGAAGTGAAGTGCTATGAGAGAACGCTATCCTTCTGAACCGTACATGTGCAATGGTGCATATGCATGCACTATGCAATGAATAACAAAATCGCTCATTTGCCAACATATGTGTGTGCGTGTGTGAGCAGGAAAAGGTATTATAACTACAAGCGTAATTGGGCGTCTTTGCCTGTGGTTTTTATGCAATTAATAAACGAAATAAACTAGTGTGTCACAATGCCATTGTCCTATGAATTATGTATATTTTTTTGTGGTTGCACAGCATGTACAAAGTGTGACAAGTTCACATGTCTCAATATGTTTGCTAAATGTAGTTCTGCTGAGTGAACTATGCAGGAAATGAACATATTTGTGTTTGATTTAATTACGTCGCCAAACTGATGATTTGCAAAAACGGCATCTCCTCGTTGTTTCGCCAAACTATTAACACAGAATACAGCGTCAAGATTTGATCTTTCTTGCGTTTATGCAGGGAATTTGCGGTCATAGTGTTTATGCCTAGCTTTCTGAAGCGGACACAAACTTAGGAAAATGGCAACCATTGATCCCCTTTGCGTAATATCCTTAAACGATGTTTGCTTTTGGCTATATCAGCCATGCTTAGTCAAAATATGTCAGCGCTGAATATGAGAAGCAAATGACTAGGCAACATATGCAAAATTCCTCCGTACCATACTTGGCATCGTACGCTTTAGAGGCACCGGCGAGACAAATCTTACTGATTTTAATAGCCAGTCAATTTAGGCGTCTTTTTCGCATAGGTCACCAAATATATGTTGCAGAAACTGGTATCAGGCCTCAAATATACATTATTTTTCTGTTTTCATCAGAAAGATAAATGATGGGGCTTTCGTTTTCTATGAATAGTTATATTAATATCATTGTACTAGGGGTCACCACGGGTCACTTTACCCGAGGTCATGCGGTCATATTTTCGAAATATCCACAAAACCAAAAACTGACCACAGGAATCGGAAGACGAGATAATTGCGATTCCAACAATCTATAGTTCGCATAATTCTTATCTACATTACACAAAGATATCGGCTCTCGAAGTTTGACCTTCAGTGCAAACTTAGAAAAACGCCGCAGGCTATAATTCGTGAACCGCCGCTTCGATTGAGCTGAAACGATTAGCAATCGCTTCAGGTCCTCAGATAACCTCGCATACAAATTTTCATCAAAATATGAGACATGAGGATGTTAATTTTGAAAATTCGTGTTCGAGATATGGTGGACGGCACCATTTGGAGACGACGAAAAACGCAACACGTCCAAAAAAAGAACACATAGCTAGTACCTTAGTCTGGGAGCCAATCTGGGAGCATATTCAACCAAAGAGATGAGGTGCACCAAAGCTCAGCGGGTATCCGGATTTCTTAGCCAACGGAAGTTGTGAGAAACAGAGAACTAATCTACGAATTGAATTCACTTTTTTCAAGCGAGCCGATACGAAGCATTTCACATGTCAACTATGCCAAAAGGCTGATGTGATAGCGATTAGCAAAACGTAGGAGGCCTAGCAGAAACCGGAGAACCGCACTGACTGTGACGAGTGCGCAAAATGTGCAAGGCGGGTACGCGTGCACGAACGTGGGCACTTTTGTGACGTGGCGTTATTAGCTGAAATGCCTGAAATAGGAAATCATAACAATTTTGATTGATTTGCACAGGTGTAATGTCAGCACTGTGACGTGACTGATCAGGAGATAACAAAACAAGATATGGCTAACCTTCAAACGAGATATGGTTGACATCTGATGGCTCAAATACAATTGTGGTACAGATTTGTCCCCACAAAAGGACAATTAACACGCGCCCTGGAAGGGGGGGGGGCGAAATCTGCCCACCCGTCCGGTTTTTCGTAGATAACTCAGGATTGTATCGGCCGATATACGCCATTGCTTGTGTACCTGTTTATAAATGACCGGCGCATTGCATAAAGGAAGGAAAAAATGGGCCGAAAATTTTTGAAGTTAGCGGCCGTTAAAGTAAGACAAATTCGCAAAGCCAGACCACAAAATTCGCGCTGATGCGCTTCCCGTATATTGGCAAAAAGGAAGTGTTCTTGGCAAAACTAGCGACTTTTTTATGTATATTGTTATGCTATATTGTTTCAAAATCATGTCAGGTTACCGAGGTCAAGTCGGGTCAAGTTCATGACAGGTTAACACACATCCTGGAGGGGGATGGTGAAATCAGCCCCTCCGATTTTTCATCCATAACTCCATATTGTATTAGCAAATATACGCTATTTTTACGCACCTGCTTAGAAATGACCGGCACATTGTTTGCAGTAAGAAACATGAAAATCGGCCAAACATTTTTAAAGTTAGGGGCCGTTAAATAAAATCAATTCGCAGCTCCAGACGACAAAAATCGGCGCTGATGCGCTTCTCGTATATTGGCAAAAGGGAACTGTTCTTGACAACACCAGCGACTTGCTGGTTTTGTCAAGTTGTCAAGTTGTCAAGTTTTGTTACGCTATATAATTTAAAAGTCATGTTAGGTCGCGGAGGTCAAGTCAGGTCAAGTTCATGACAGGCTAATAGAACCAAACTTGGTCAACTGGAATGTTGTCAAAAATGCAAATGACTGTCATGCGATTGATGTCACTTTACATCTTATTCCCTACACATCCGGAAACCTACTGTTTATCATTGTGTGCCTTAGGGTTTTCATACTTTATTGATGCATTTCACTCCTTTATTTGCGAAGCTGATTGTGCCGAACCGCCCAACGGAGCAGTCGGTTGGGCAGCCCGGTTCCGGTAACTGGAGTAGGTAATGACCTGCTAAAGAGCTCCTATATAGGTGACCTGAGGCCAAATGGCGGATCTGGCATCTGTATTGCATGATTAATAATGTTGAAAACATCATTAATGCCAATTTTGGAGCACTTAAACACAATCACAGCGATCCACAACAATGACAAGCCAATCCATGGAAGACCGGAACATTTTGCTATTTTAACCTCATTTGACCTTGAAGATATTGACCTAAGGTCATGAAATTTTCACATAATAGTGCTCACTATGGTGTCCATCCACCCTGCGAATTGTATTGCTCTAGCCTTAGTAGGAGCCGAGATCTTCCGGAGCAGATTCCGCACCCTCCAGTGCGCATAATTTTACGAGGCTCTCCAGGGCGCGTGTTAAGTTGTTTCCTAATCATTTAAGTTAAAAAATAAAATAGGCCCCTTTGAAAAAGAGCGTTAGAAATCCTGCGATTTCAAAAGTGGGAGTAGATAGACCGTACCAAGTTCGCTTTCTCTAGCGCAAATCCTAGGTTCGTCGCTGGCTGCTACACAATCATTTTTAGACAATTCCATACTTAATCAGATATCTGAATTGCTTCCACAGTTTACGCGTCATCCTTGCAAACCAAACTTTGCATAAACATGGGCCTCGCGACCTGCGAGGCCATCGGTTGACCAAGGGACAAAATTTGATGCAAGTATAAAAATGCATTCAACACGTTCGTATGGTATCGTCGCCCTACCATCCCCCCAGAAACATGATTCATTGTCGGAGTGGATATTTTCCCGCAATAGTTGCCCCCACCCCTCCCCTCTTTTTACCAGAATTCAACATTAGGCCCATGACGTGACCATTGTTGCGTCTCTACCTCAATCTTGAGAGCCAGCGATCCGGTCGCCACGGCCTGTATTGGTCCGACACCAGACCACCACTCGCCGGCCGTCGGCCCCTACAGTGAGTGACCCCGGCCGACTCCGGCCGGGTCGGCTCCGCCGTGCACCTGCTCAGAGGCTACAACAGACCGAGCTGTGACTCAGTCGAGCCGGCAGCCACAAAACAGCCATCATGGGTCCTAACTTCGCTCCCAGAATTGTCAAAATGTTCCACTTCCCGCATTCATTCATTATTGACGTTCGTCGGTGGTCAGACACCATGCAATGAATGCCCGCTGGACACGAAACCTGCGTGACATGATAACCTGATCCGGCTCGTATAGTAGCTGAACGGTAAGTTGAGGTAGCAACGGATGAAAAATTTTCACTGAGAAAAAGGTGTCTTATCATATGATCTCTTCGTTTCGTGGTTATACCTCTCTTTATTACAAAACCACAATATAAGTCACCCCTGAAAAGCATGGCGGGCAATATAGACTACCATTATTGAAAACGTGCTATAAACGTCATGGAAAGCTCGAGTTTCCGGGCAATTGTACCTCATATTGGGCCTTGCTATTCGCAGTATTTGGGCCCAGAAACGTTTTCCACGATTCTTTCGGGTTCTCTTTTGACTTTTTCCCAGTCCGGATCAATTATTCAGGTCCGGCGATATTTTTCGGTGCAACGTCACGAGCGCGAAGTTTCGGAGCCCTGATGCGAACTTCCTATTCTCGAATGGACTTATTGGGGTCTATTTCGAAAGACTTCTCGAAGTCCGGTTTAACTTGCGCAACCCCGGCGTAATTCCTGTAGGGCCCGGCTCGTTTTTCAGACACCCTGCGGGCAATATGCCTGTGTTCTGCGTGAGATTTTTCGCCCCGTGCCGAAAGTTTTGGCCCAATTTCTCCGCTTCATTTTTCGCAGGGCCTTGAACAGATGTTTCTTCTTGACCCAACATGATTTTCCAGACATCGGAATGTTTTTTCTCGGGGTCCGATTTACTTTTTTTTTTGCGCGGGGGGAGGGTGTTTGCCGTGTTATTTTGTCGTACCCCACAATGATGTTCCAAGCCTGGATCTCTCTTCGGATGGGGGGACCTTCGTCGTTCTCTGATGCCGGCACCATGTTTGAAGCTGCGTGCAAGGCTTTGGTGTCCCCGGCGTAATTTTCCGAGGTCGCGGCACGATTTTCTGGGGGATGCGTCCTCTTTGAGGGGATTATTTTTTTGGTTTATCTCCCACTTCAGTGTGCCACTAGGGTGGGAAGACACCACCTGGTCATGGATGAAATATGTTGTAGCAGTTGTCTGTCGTTTCTTCCTATCCTTCCTTAATAACGGTGATCTTTACCTAACCAGGTAAACATCAGCCTGATCGACCTATCATAGGACGGAGGTGCAATATGACGAGATGCTCGTCATATTGCTCCTATCCGTAGCACCTCATGATGCATGCGACGCTCGACAGGAAAAGTAAGCGTAGGTCCAGTTAAGATGCGCCGGCTTCAGGGGACATGAAGACTGATATTCGAGCAGAAGATACTTCAATCTTTCAGGTGAACACAATTTTGTCACATTTTCGTAATATTTTTGCCTCCCGGTAACCAACAGAAGCAAACTAAAATAAAATGCAGTAGCCTTTGCACGAGGGTTAAAAATTAGCGTCTGGATGAAAGAATTTCCAATTTTAACCCACGTCGTCTCTCCTGTCCGATCCTCACACCCCGTCTCGGTGGGGGGGGGGCGGATAGTACCCCTTCTAAAATCCAAATTAAGCGTCGCACGAAAACGAAAAAGGTGTCATCGGAGAGCACTCGACGAGTAGGGACCGAATGCACCCCCAACACATTTCCCCCCAAAAGTGACGTCACTAGGGGATAGATTTTCACGACTTTTAACGACCTACATTATGTTTTTGGCTCTGTGGAGTTCATTTTGTGGAATATTTGAGGAAAAAATGGAATCAGAAAGGGACAACGAAATCGACTAGGGCCACTCAATTTTTACCCCCCCCCACCCCACCCAAAAAAGGAATTTGTTTTTAAAAATTGAGTTTTCACGTTTTCTTTAATTTTCATTTCTAATGGGTAGAGCAGATTGAGAAACGATGTTGGAGGTCAACTGTCACTAATACAAAATGCTTACTTTATCCAGTCTTTGATTTGAACTGCAATAGGCAAATATGCAAAATTTATATGTAGTCAAAAACAGAAAACATTAAATATTCCTCTCGTACGTTTTGTTGCATCCCTAAAGATAATCAAACGCTGAAGGTTTCATTTGAATATATGTAACTTTAAAGCGTGACGACTGGCTGAACTTTTTGGAGGTGATATCACTTGACCTTGACTAACTCGTTGACCCTAGATGACCTGATTTCAAAATGTTGAAACAGCATGCCAAATTGACATGGGAAAAGGTATGCCAAATTTTGGCGCGCTACCGCGCCCCGTTCGTTCACTATCCGCGAAAAAACCTTAGGGGGCGGTCGAAGACCCCCCACCGAGACGGGACGGGTAAAACATATGCTTTATACTTGTTTGGAAGCTAATATGGTATCACAGTAGATTATGATACGCATTGAGGGTTCCATGCTGTTCAAGTTCTGCTTACAGCAAGTGTTGACAAAATCGGATCCGACAGTGTATGCATGTGCGCGAACGTTGACGTGGTACAAGACGTTGAACGGTATGTGAACGTTTTGATAAACAAGAACAAAAATCCGGGAATTGATAAACGGCGGAGATAGGCTGGGTCCCTGCACAGGAAATTGTTTTCATTAACAAACAAAAAAATGAATTGCACCTTTGTCAAATAGTGGTCAAAACCCGGTGATTTTAACCATCAAAAGTGAGAGATAAGTCATAAAATTACCCCCCCCCCCCAACAAACGGTGAGCTAGATCCACCCGTGAAAATACCATGTGGATTAATAGCACGGGAACATGGCTCGACTGCCCACGGAAGGCCCAATTGTTCAGCCCCGGTGACGTCACTTGGTGCGGAAGAAATTGGATGACTACGCTTCACACTAAGGTATTTACGTTCTTGAATCAAGAGAGCAAGATCAAGGCGATATATACGAGGTGGCGTCATCCCTACTGCGCAGCTTTCTGCGCAGGTCCTTATATGACGTCATCAGGGGTACCACTTAATTCGGGCCAAGCCGCTGACACGCTGTCGAATATACGCAGCGTATGCATAATACGGGGGATAAAATGAGGATTTGAAGGTGCATGTGCAGAACTTAGAGCGTCATAGTCCCGGAAAGGATCTCCAATACGTTTTATACACATGTTATACCCGGAAGAACGTACAAAGCGAGGTAGGACAGGTCAAATATGGCAGAGAATTAGCATCTTACCGCGGCGAAATGCGGCAAGGACGTATCTGAAGTGTGGTCGTCGCCATGATGGAATAAGGTGGGGAGGGGGTCGAGTCCCTTAATGTACATCAAATGTAGCATTGGGCTTATGGTGCTGCATGCCAAAATTAATTGGCCGAAAGGCCTTTTAACCCCTCTATATGCGGCAGTGCCCCTGATATAGGAGGCAAGGAAGGGGACAATCGTTTCTTTTTTTTAGATCGACAAGACCATAGGGTGCACGTGAGAGGCAGACATTCCTTTTATGGGGCATCTGTGAACCTCCGTACCAGCTCAGCAACATGGGTGGAACTTCCAGAAAACAATTTGGGAGACGCAATGCCTGGAGGTAACAGGAAGGTCCCTGGATTGGGGGAGGTGGGCTCACGCCAGTCGTAAGTGGGGTTGACCCATCCCAAAAGTATGTAAAATTTCACTCTAGTTCGGAGGTTACATTCGGCGGATGGACTGGAAAGCGGTCAGACATGGGGTGCTAAAAGCGGTCAAGCATGTATTGGCGGCTTTCCATAACAATGCGTTCAGAACTAGATCTGGATGATTCAAAATACTCCTACACGTCCGCGTAGTCGACCTAGTCGGCTTATGTGCTGTTTCCGATTCAGAGCAGGAATGAAGGATCACACTCTGAGTTCGTGGAGCAGAGACTTTGCATATCGCTCTTTCAAATCAATGATCATAGGCCTCATGAGCAACAATGAAATGGCATACGCCACACCTGTTTCATACCAGTACCATGCCGGTAGCAGTGTCAAGTGCCACGAGGACGGGCGCAGCTTGTCTGCCCCTGGTCACAGCGGCAGCAGCAAAACACGCCAACAGGACAGTGGGACCGGGTGATACGACGGCAGAGTCAAGTGCCGCCAGGACGGGCCGACACAGGGAGCGCCACCAACCCGTCAGTGGTCACAGTGGCAGCAGCAAAACACGCCAACAAAACGGCAGGATCGGGCGGCATGAAACCAATGCAAAGTGCCGCCAGAACTGGCAACACACGGGGCGCCGCCAGTCCGCCCCTGGTCACGGTGGCAACAACAAACACTGTTACAAAGGGCAGAACTGAGCGACACGACACATAGCAGAGACGGTGACACATGGCCGGCAGTGTGAGGGTGGACATCCTATCGCTGCCTGGTGACATGATGGCGGACCTGCCTAGATGCCCGCCCCTGCGCTCTGCCGAGCAGAGTTCTTGCGCAACCAGCCGATGTGCACATGCAACCTAACTCGAGTCAGCCTCCGTCTCACACAACTAGCCACACTCCTAGCTTCGGCTGCCGGCTACTAATGACGCCCACCCCGGGTCTCACGGTGCTGGTGTCGCCTGTGCAGGTTGAGTCCATGACGAAGAAGACATCAGAATTGAACTGGTTTGGCATCGCCCTCTACCACGTATGTGCCATGCAGCGCCCGCCGCGACCGATGGTGATTAACCAAGAGCTGGACTCAACGGCCAGGAGCACCTCCGGTGCTTCAGACGTCGGACAGCCAAGCGATGTATTGACGCATCATTTTGTAGGCGACGAAGCCGGCAACGACGGCAAGCCCATCCTGCTCCAGTCCCAGTTTGTTGATGATGGTCGTGTTAAAATTCATGTGAATAGAAGTGGCATCAAACTAATTGAACTGGTTCTTTATTTAGCTATACAAAGATAAGATATGAAGGTAAGGTAAGCAGCATATGAAGGCTCCATATTTGATGGCGGTGGCCAAGTTTTATCGGTGACTCAGCAGAAGGACTTTGGTGTTATTCTGAACACAAGATTGGGAGCATCAGAACAGACGAAAGAATCCAGGAAGAAGGCACTGAGAATGCTTGGGGAAATATATAGGAATGTATCATACATAAGTGAGGAAGTCATCAGGAAGCTTTACTGTGCATGTCAGGCCACATTTTGAATACTGTGTCCAAGCTTTGGCTTCTAGTTATGAAAAAGATTGTTCGCTTTTAGAGAGTACAAAACATGGCTACAAAAATGGTTAACGACATAAGCAACCTGGCATATGAGGAAAGATTGAAGAAATTGAACATGTTTTCACTTAGATATAGAAAGTTGAGAGGAGCACTCATTGAGGTCTTTAAATTTGTTCATGGTCAGGAGGATGGATATATTAGATAAAAATTTGAATCTAACAGAAATAATGCACTTAAAGGTCATCAATTCAAAACTAAAGTTAACTACAGCAGGACAAGGTTAAGACAATCTTTCTTCACCAACAGGGTAACAGAACACTGGAACCAGATGCCAAAAGCCATTGTCAGTAGCAGCACATTGAACATCTTTAGAAACACCATACGCAATTATTACAAGAATAGAGGGCTTGCTTTTCAGTATTCCAAGGAGGGCTGATCGACGGATTTGGTGGGAAACTGGTGGAGTGTTCAGAGTGCAACCAAGAAGGGACCTTGTGGCTCATAGTCACACTGATATTTTGTGTCTTGATGTCTAAGATGCTCCAAAATGCAGCAAGCATTCCAGACAAGTATGATGCAACACTCCATACCATACAGATCTGATAGGCAGGCTAATTCATGGAATGACACCAGAAAAGGCAGGTGTTGACACTGACATTATTTTCAGCTGCATCCGTGGCCAGGATCATAATCATCAGAGGTAAAGTGGTTGGAACAAATGGATGGGCTGGTTGGATGAACTCCATCAGCTCCTTTTCACTGTCAACCAGGTGTTATATGCATTTTCATCTCTTGGAAACATAAGCATGTTGGTTGACAATCTCTTCTTTCCCTATCTTTCTTCCAGATGATAAAGACATACCACAACAGAACACTATACAATAAAACTACAACTAAAACGCACGTACATCGAACGCAAGGTGTGACAGACATAAAACCAAGCATAAAGCAACCTACGAGGAAACTATGTAAACTGCTGCGCTATTTATGACTCAACTGCGCCATCTAAGAATTTGAGAAAACGTGTGCTCCTAAAACGCTGCATTTGTGATGGTCGTCGCCTAATTCGCAGCCTAACTGAGGACGATAAAATAACAGCTCAACACGATTCCAAAAGCACAGACGTTATATTATAGGATTTAGAAAGTGAGTTGAATTGAAAATATTTCCATTTTAAAATGCATGAAACCATTAAAAAGGCCCAAAAGAGGTACCCCAGATGACGTCATTTGTACCATTCGAGCCGACACGCAGGAAGGCATGGGGATGACAGGGGCCTGAGCAAGATCCGTACGGTGTCTTGATTCGTACTCTGAATCGTGCCATCGCTGCGGAGGGTCTTTATATTGATATTGACGGTTTCAGCGTGGATGTAGCAGGGCAGAAAGTGTGTAGTGGAATGGCTGTTAAAGGAAGATCAAGGGCGTCCGTGGGGCTGAAGTTCCGCCCTGCAGGTTCAAGCCAGTCTCAAAGCATGACCGGTACCAAGCCCGTCCCAGACCGGTCTTCTCCCCAGCAAATTTTCATGATGGTAATCATTCATCTGTGTAGGAAAATTTTGTTCGTCAACACGGACATCAAGATTGGCATATATCTCTTCTTGCTGTTTTTTGGATCAACAATTGGCGACTTCTTGCCACTTCCAAGGTCCTACTTCTCTGACAAGAACAATGTGCTCAATCAGTACTTTGTGAAGCTTGGCTGGGGATGGACATTTACCTTGGTTGGTACATTCATGATGTTTACAGCCAACATCTATTGCTGTGCACAACGTCCCAGGGTGAAAAAACACATCACTCGACTGGTCTGTGCTACTATTTCCTGGTATGCTTTGACAAGTATGTTTGTGTACATAGAAAATGTCACAGCTGTTTGCCGACCAAGGACAGGAAGGTTCACTTCTCCAGAGTCCTGCAAAGAAGCTGGATTTAAGTGGGCAGGATTTGACATATCTGGACATAGTTTTATACTGATCTTTAATAGCTTATTCATCGTAGAGGAAGCAAGGGCAATTTGTGGATGGGCAGCAATAAAAGATATGATAAGAAATGAAGATTTTGCAAGAGCAAATTCATTAAAGAAAGATATGTGTGATAGCCCACTGCAGCATATCTCTGACACAGATTATGAAAATATGAAGGCAAACTACACCAAGTATACTCCCCACATCAGAATTTTGTTTGTTCTGCTTACCATGTTGTCTGTTTTATGGGATGTGATGCTGTTTGCAACCATCCTTTACTTCCACACCATGGTACAGAAGATGTGTGGAGGGATTATTGCAATCATGGCATGGTACTTCTTATATAGATGGCTGTATCCTCGTGGATTTGCATGCCTGCCAGGAAAAGGTGCATTTTCCTACCAAAAAGAGAAAGAGAAAGTGAGCAAGAAACTGAGAATGCCATCTTTTGCTTTTAAGAGAAGGAGCAGTGCAGCCAAGCAGCCATCAGGAAAAGAAGATGTGCCCAAGTTTATGGGGATGCCACTGTATGCATTGAAGAACAAGAATGATGAGATAACACCCCATGATGCAGGCACTTCTAAGTAGCAAGTGTTGCAACTTGCATTTTGCATTCAGCATTGGTATGCAATCCAGGTGGTGAACTTTGACAATTATTTAGTGTTAATGTGTATTGCAAAGTGTGTGTGATATCTAATCATTTGTATAAGGACAGTCTCCTGTGGATTCACACCTTGCATTGATGTCATGTGTGTATATGGTTTGTTGAAATCAGGGACTATTCATTACACCATGATTTTGTGCATTCTTAACATACTACAGGAGCCAATGGTGTGCAAATACTCATCACATTGATAGAATTGTGTGCTACCAACCATGGCATTTGTGCCTAGTGACCATTGTCCAGATTACTGTTTTGATGTGGAGGACCTTTTTGAAACCTGTGTGCCAACCATGAAATATAGCTGAAGTGCTGGAACATCGCCTTTATATCATGCTATGAACTTTCATTACCTTTGTCTGTGTGGAGAGGTAACACAAAGCTACACATTTTCTGAAATACATTGGGAGTAGAATGTAGGATATGAATGAAAATTCCATTGTTTTATTTCTAGCTTCCTTTTTATACTTAGTGCAACAAAAAATGACTTCAGGTGCCCCCAGTTGGAGACTACAATAGGATCAAAGTTGCATGATTATGAAGAAAAATGCTTATGCTTACATATTTTTTATGGGTACAAATATTTGTCTAAAACTTTGACATAGTATGCATGTGGCACCATCACCATTTTGCTTATTTGGTCTGGGAAAATCTAGGTGTGGTAAGCAAGAGGTAAGCTGGAACCAGGTAGCCATGCCACAGGTCAATATCATTTTAGCTAGTGTCTGGGTTTCATTTGCAGAATGCATATTTTTAACTACTTCCAATACTCAGTAGCAAATTAGAGAACAAAATGTATTCATGAAACAATGAAGTAGTTCTACACTTATTTTAATCATGTGTGACTTGGAGAGGTTCTTTTGGTGCTTTTAATGGGTGGTGCCTTCTAATGGTGGTGATATCTTCTACCTATTTGTTTTTCACCAGAAACTTAGTGTTGCTGCATTACATCCACAGTTAATGCACCCCTAACCCTCCCATCTGGAAATCTAGTGTTCCCCAAGATTTAGGTAGTGCTCAAGCATCATATGTCAGCACAAATTAAATGCTTTCCAGCCAGTCAGCTGGTTTTGCACTTGTAATTTGTGTACAATAAAAACCTACTGGAAGATAGGGGGTGAGTAGTCTAGGGGTAAGTTGTCTGTCTCACAATTGAAAGGTTGTGGGTTTCAGTGTGACCTATTGCTACTCTGCCCACAACCAATTTGCATGAGAGATAGCCAACGCTACATGACTCAACGGTCGACGTGTCGTAAAACCAATAACCACCACCACCACTGGAAGATATAATAGGACAGAGCACAACAGCAGAAGCTTACCAATTGTAGGTGAGCATGACCTGCCATCTCCTCTTCTGAAGCATGGTGTGCAATCATTTTTAGTGAGAAAAGTGCTGTCTTGCATCTTCCTAGAAAAGTACGGAGTATGCTCCCCAGATTGCAATAGTTTACAACCATATGCTCAGTGGCAGATCCATGGGTAAGGGGTCAAGCCTCCTTCCCAGACTCTGATAGTGCTCAAGCAGACTATTGAACACGTGTTTCAACATCGGCTGTGACGAAACACAATACATTTCCTGCTCCATGGGGTCTCAGCTACCGGCTAGAGGCAACGGTAGCGTAGTTGGTACAGCGTTGGACTCGCAAGATTGTAGATGGCAAAATTGTGGGATTGATTCTCACAACCCACAGCATTTCCAAGTCCACTCGCGACCAAGGGGATTAGTGGTCCAGGGGTAAGTTGCTCGCTCACAATCAAAAGGTTGTGGGTTCGAGTCTCACCTGTCGCTACTCTTCGCTCGCGACCAATCGGCATGAGAGATTGGCGACGCTACATGACTCAACGGTCGATGTGTTGTAAAAACCAACAACCAACCAACCACTCGCGACCAATCGGCATGAGAGGCTGACGACGCCATGTGACCTAGCGGTCGAATACGTCGTAAAAGAATCCAGTGGAATCAGTGACCGGCAAGGGTTTCGGGCCGACGCAAAGGGGTCTTGGGCTGATAGAAAATGTTCTGGGGTGATACAAAGAGCCCCGAACCGGCAGGAGTGCCACGGATAGGCGCTGAGGGCGCCGGGCTGAGCCAACGTGAGTGGCTCGCAGAGGCCCCGGGTCGTTGGAAAGTGTCTCTGGGCCAGAGTTGGATCTGTGCTTTGTAATGCTGGATGTTGGGAAGAAACTTGTTGCATTACGAATGCTGCGAGGATATTCTTGTAGCATCTTACATCAGAATCACAGTTTGGACCTTCCAATCAATATTGCACACTTTGTCACCAAACAGTTCATTGCCAAGCAGCGCCATTCAGTCTCCGAATGAGAAAGATGACATAACAATCTTCTCGACAAGATTATGTTCTGGACAACACAAATCCGGGAACAACTTATTTTTCCGAACTTGACCTGGGCTGACTGAGGAGGCCAGGGTCGACAAAGACTGCCACTGGAGCAATGGGTCCATAAACCCGACATCCTGAAATGGGAACTTTTTATTAGCTAACAAAAAAGTGTATTCCGATATATATATATATATATATATATATATATATATATATATATATATATATATATATATATATATCATCTGCACTGCGTTGCAGCGGGTCGAAAGGACCTGCCCTTCGGAGGAAAATTGTCTTCATACATTTGGAGAAAATGCTGTTGTATCAGCCTTCCCGTGTATGAACTGGACCTGGTCTACTTATAAGAACATAAATACAAGTAAAGTTCTTATCTCTGATGACGACTATCCCTGTACGGCGAGCATTTCTCATCTTCATATCCAGAATCTCGCTGTATAATTTCTGCTCGGAGCCAGTGTCGAGCCTGTCTGCTGGCCACCCACGACACAAGTTCTAGGTACGGTTCTATGCCTTCTGGTTAAGCATACAGAGCCGGACAACACGACCAACCGCAGCTCCAATGCACCAATGTATTTATTTATTTATTTATTTCACAATACATGCCCTCCACGTGCAGTGGCCGTTACGGACAGTCTGAACTTAACTCATATATTTGCAAAGGAAGGATAGATTTGTCGTCAATAGTGGGAGCAGATGTGCAACAAACATTGGTACGCCAACATAGTACAATATCCGTATCACTTCCCGCACTACATACACCATACTTGCAACACGACCTATACACGAGTTGCTTGTAGAAGTGATAGGAAAGCGATGGCCTAAAGGTGACTTCATAGTGTACACATAAAGACATGCAAACATAACAGATTAGTGCAACTATGAGCCCTTCTTAGTTGCATTGTGTACACTCAACTAGTTGCCCACCAAATCCGTCGATGAGCCCTCCCTGTAATACTGAAAATCAAGCCCTCTATTCTTATGATTGTATGTGCTGCTTTTAAAGACGTTCAATGTGTTGCTACTTACAATGGTTTCTGGCAGCTGGTTCCAGTTTTCTACTACCCTGTTGGTGAGAAGAAAGACTGTCTTAACCTTGTTCTGCTGTGGTTAACATTGATTTTGAATTGATGACCTCTAATTGCACCATTTATGTTAAATTCAAACATTTCCCCAAGATATCCCCTCTCCAGACCATGGACAAATGTAAATACCTCGATGAGATCTCCTCTCAGCCTCCCCGCAGTGGGGTCAGCCTCGTTACTCGGCTGGCCAGGGAATTGGCGCTACCTCGGGGTAACGTAAGGGGTGTGGAAACACGGAGGTGTTTCCGGGGGCTAAAGGTGGGTGGTGCTGGATCCCCCTCGTCCATCCCTCTTTTCAAATTCCCGTATCCACCCCGTGCCAGCGACCTTTGTATGTCTTCATCCAACCCTGCAACACCAACCCCTCCCTTGTCACGAGCAGATAGGCCAGCTTCTCCTGGCCTATCCCCCCACTCAGTTTTATCGGGGTAGCCGCGCCCCCTAGGCCCGTCCCCCGGGGTTGACGGAGTCCTGGAGGTTGAGGTCCCCCGTCGCACGGTGCTAATTGTGACGAGGGACCAACACACCTCTTTGGTCCTGATATCCCGGAGGGGCGGGGGGGGGGGGTTCGTATGGCCCCATGCGGACCAAGTGGCTTGTCGCCTCGGGTCGGGGGCCTGGGCTTCGTCCCGGTGCCTGCTGGCCTGGCCGGCAGGGGTCAAGGGGTGGGTGGTGCTGGATCCCGGCCGGGGTGGTGAGTACCTCTCTCCCGGTCGGGGACGGCATCGCCTGGACCTTATCGCTCTTCGGGTATCTGACGTCCTCCCGTTGTCGGGATACAGGCGTTCCCCCGGTGGCCCCTGTGAGGTGAGGTACCACGAGGAGCCGAAATAAAAGCACATTTTTATGGATTACTCAAATAAACAAACGCATCCTGGACCTCTCAGAAAGGGCCAGAATGTTAGCCTTCCTTCCGGAAGTCGTATCTCCCCTTACGGGAGACGTATCACCGACCCGACACCTGCAGAGGCGTACCGTCCTACAAGTCCGCCGTCCCGCACCGCGGTCCCTACCACTGCTTCCCGCACAGGAAGTATAGTTGGAAGCCAGAGTTTGGAAGCCAAATCACCATCTCCACGAGTACTGGTATTAAAGTCTCGGGATCCCGGGAAGAGCCTATCTGCACTTTCGCCATTTGAGCGTCAGCGCGGATGTGATAAAATGGGTGAAGTAGTGAGATGTGAGAAGCTGCGAGATGGATCAATCGAGGTGAAGTTTCGGAGTGCAGACAACGCTAAGAGGATCCTAGGGCTAACTGAATTCAAATACTCCATTAGGGAGCAGGGTAAGACGACGGATGTTTCCATACTCATTGTGGTTGAGCTCCACATGACAAAAAAACATTAAAAAGAGTTATAAACTGCTTCGATCCTAAGGACGTGTCAGATTCAGTAGTCGATGGCTTGTCTGAGTACGGTGTTGTGGAGGCGCGCAGGATCAAATTGAGGAGAGGGAGCGACCTGCAAGCAACAAACAATATTATTTTAACTTTTAATTCGACGGACCTTCCCGATACACTGTATGTAGTATACGTGAAAGTAAAGGTAAGAGTTTTCGTCCCGAACCCGATGAGATGTTTTAGGTGCCAACGTTACGGACATACTACACAATATTGCCGCGGCTGCCCGACCTGTGGTAGGTGCGGCACTTCAGAGCACACCGACGAAAAGTGTGAATCGGAACGCGTGCGGTGTGTGAATTGCGGGCAGGGCCAGGTCCCACCCACTGCCTTAGATAGAGGTTGTCCCGTACATCTGAAGGAGAAGGAAATCCTTGCTTTTAAATGTTCCAGAAACCTGTCTTTTAGAGAGGCCTATGACGAGATTCACCCGAAGGTATCGTACGCAGAGAAGGCGAGGAGCACTTTACGTACTACAAATTACCCAGACTCAAATAGTATTTCACAGCTCCCCTCTCCACATGCTCAACAAACATGCCCGATAGCGCAACAGCAGTCGCAGATCTCCATCGCCGCCCAAGTCCTGACACAACTTAAGGCTCTTCTGGCATCTTTTGGACTGGTTTGCTCGTCAGAGCAGTCACAGCTAACCCGGTCGACAGACCTCGTGGATGGTTCAGACGCCAGTACATTATCTACCCCCACAGGACAGCAGCAAGATGGATGGCATGTCGTGCAGAGAACCAAAAAGCCGAGCCACTCCGCCACGTCCCCCCGAAACCCCACCTCATCCACCGTCACAACCACATCCACTCCCACCACCACATCCACATCCACATCCACCCACCACGGCTTACCTACACCCAAATCCACTGTTAGCTCTCCGCCACCTCCAAATCCAAATTGTGTAAATTGGTGGAAAGAATGGTAAACCTTCGAATGAATTGGTACTTAGAGACTCGGAATGTCTTAACCAACGACCAGTGCAGATTTCGAAAAAAACGCAGTACGATTGACCATGTTTTAAGGCTTGATACTGAGATTCGATTGGCTTTTGTGAGAAAGAAGCATTTGGGAGCAGTGTTTTTCGACATTGAGAGCGCTTTTGATACCGCCTGGAGACATGGGATCCTGCAGAAGATCCATCAGTATGGAATTCGTGGATCTCTGAACATGTTTTTGAAAAACTATGAAAGACCGACAGTTTTGCGTGCGCGTGGGTAATCAGACATCAGCCTGGCTCCACCAGCTTGAGGAAATTCCTCAGGGCAGTGTCTTGAACACTTCTCTCTTCTCACTTATTATAAATGACATTGGTAACTCATTTCCATCTTCAATCGGAGGATCTCTCTTTGCCGACGATTTTGCGATCTGGTCGTGCAGCTCGTCAACTCCTCTTATGGAACGACAGCTGCAACTTACAGTTTCTCGACTCGAGAAGTGGGGACATCGGAATGGTTTTAGGTTTTCGACAGCAAAAAACGGTAGCAATTCATTTTTGTCGACGTCGACGGAGCTGCCCGGTCATGACCTGAAGCTGTACGGACAAGACGTTCCGTCGGTACAAGTGGTTCGTTTTCTAGGAGTACAGTTTGACCAACGTCTATCATACCGGGAGCATATCAAAGCGCTCAGAGAGGTGTTTTAAGGCCATGTCGATAATGAAGTGTGTTTCTCGTATGTCATACGGTGCTAACCGAAGGACTCTGCATCTGCTATATTATAATCTTATTCGTTCCAAGCTTGACTACGCGTGTTTTATATATGACGGTGCGTGTGTTACCACGAAGCGAATGCTAGATCCAGTACACCACGCTGCGTTCATAATAATTACCGGATCATTTCGCACGTCTCCAACGGTCAGCGTACTAGCGGACGCTCATGAAACACCATTGTCCATCAGGCGCGAAATGCTCGGTCTCAGATACGCCTGCAAATGCGACAGTTCCCGGCACACCCGTCATATCCAGCGGTGTTCTCCCGTGACATACACGCGGCCCTTCGTGATGATGTTAAGAGAGGAACACCCTATTGTGTGAGAATGAGAACTCTCCTGAGAGAAATTAAAATTAGAATGCAATGTATCAGGCAGTTTGAGCAAACAACTAACCCCCGTGGGAGCTTATCACCCCCTTCATCGACATCGCCCTCGCTGTCGAGAGAAAACAAGATATGACAAAAGAGGAGCTACTATCGCGTACACTCGAACACATTTATTCAGCGTATCATGGCTACACCCTTACTTACACAGATGGCTCGAAGACCGACACCGGTGTGGGTAGTGCTTTTGTAAGAAGATCCACCACACGATCTTTCACCCTCCCGCCACATGCCACGGTCTTCACTGCAGAGTTGATGGCAATCAGCAAAACCCTTGAATACATCGAGGTTGACGACGAGATTTTACATGTTATTTTGAGTGACTCTCTGAGCAGTCTTGTGGTGTTGCGCAGTTTTAACCAGCAACATGTCATTGTACGAGACATTTTATCGCACCTTACTTCGCTACATCGCATGGGCAAACAGGTAATACTGTGCTGGATTCCAGCACATGTCGGAATCTGGGGTAACGAGCTGGCCGACCGGGCTGCAAGGCGTGCAGCACAAGCGCCAAGGCGTCGCGTTCTCCCACTTCCTGCCAGTGACTACTACCCAATTATCTCGACATTTATTCTCAGACGGTGGCAGGGCAGATGAGACCAAGTGGAGTTGAACAAATTAAAACAAATAAAGCCATACTTGGCTCCGTGGCCCTCGTCCTTCAGTAAGATTAGAAGGGACGAGGTAGCCATCTGTCCTCTTAGAATTGGTCACACTTTTGCGACACATAGGTATTTATTGTGCGGGGACGACAGGCCGAAATGTGTTAGGTGTAATGCCGCGCTGACTGTGCACCACGTGCTGGTGGCGTGCCCGGGATACACAGAGGAACGCAGGCGTCCCTTCGGATATGACGCGAATGCTCTGAAGTTGAAGGACCTATTGGGAGATGATTCCCGATTTCTACGCAATAGAACGGTTTTGTGCTTCCTTGAGAAGATAGGATTTAACGTAATATATTCACCTACCTGACTAAGAAACTGCTTCCTCATATTTTATATAAAGTGTATTAATGGCTACCGATGCTTGATATTCCTATGTGACCTTGTAACGCGAGCTTAGACAACCTTGTTATGGGTGCAATATAACACAATGGGGTTGACACACCCTAAAACCCCAATAATCATCATCATCCTCTCAGCCTTCTATATCTAAGTGAAAACGTTTCAATTTCTTCAATCTTTCCTCATATGCCAGGTTGCTTATAACATTAACCATTTTTTGTAGCCTTCTTTTGTACTCTCTCTAAAAGCCAACAATATTTTTTTTTTCATAGCTAGGAGACCAAGCTTGGATGCAGTATTCCAAATGTTGCCTGACATATGCACAGTAAAGCTTTCTGATGACTTCCTCACTTCTGTATGATACATTCCTATTTATTGCCCCAGGCATTCTCAGTGCCTTCTTCCTGGCTTCCTTGGTCTATTCTGATGCCCCCAATTTTGTGTTTGGAATAACACCTAAATCCTTCTCCTGTTGAGTCACTGGTAGCACTTGGCCACCCATCAGTTATGGAGCCTTCACATGCTGCTTACCAACATGCATGATTTTGCACTTATCAAAATTAAATGGCAGATTGCCATCCGAAAGATGGCAAATTTCATTTGTCATTCATCGGACCACTTCACAAGTTCGTCTAAGTCTTTTTGCAGCGAGATATGCTCATTTTGACCTGTTTTTGCCCTAAAGACTTTCAAATCATCTGCAAATTTCAAAACCTTACTGCTTAGGCCACTCTCAATGTTATTTACAACTATAATGAACAGCAGTGGCCCCAGTACTGACCCCTGGGGGACTCCACTAAGAACATTTTGCCATGATGACTTTATACCATTTAGCATCACTCTATTGTCTATCTGAAAGTCACAACTCTATCCATTTTAAGATGCTACATGCAATACCATGGGCCTGAAGCTGTATCATTAACCGTGTATGGGGTACCTTGTCAAAGGCCTTACTAAAGTCAAGATATGCTACATCAACCTGATTTCCCTGATCAAATTGTTCTGTGGCGAAGTTCAAAAAGTCCAAGAGATTTGTGAGGCATGATCGCCCTTTCCTAAACCCATGTTGAGTATCTTGAATCAATCTGTTCCCTTCGAGATAACTAACTATTCTATCCTTGATAATTGATTCGAGTACCTTGCAGATTAGGGATGTGAGACTTACTGGCCTATAGTTTTCAACTTTCCCCTCTTTCTCCTTTCTTGAAATAGGAACTACATTTGCCGTTTTCCAATCTGTTGGAATTTCATTTTGTGAAACAGATCTACAAAATATTATACTAAGTGGAAATGCCAGTTCCTTTTCAGCTTCCCGCAATACCCTAGCATAAATTTAAACAGGTCCTCCTGCCTTCTTTTGCGTCTTTGCTTTTCGGGGACATGTCTAACCTGAATTTATCTCAAGTAAGATTTGAACTTTTCCTCACATTTCACAGGCATTTAAATTGAAGAATTCTTCTTCCCATCTTATGGCACTTAAAGCCGCTTTCATGCAGTCAAAGTCTCGTCTGTTGAAATTTGGAACCTTTACCAAATTATCCTTAATAATTTCCACTACATGTGCCTTGAATGCAACTATGTTATGGTCACTTCTTCCCAGAGTTTCTCCTACAGCCAAGTCTTGAACCAAGTCCCTTAAATCCGAGAATACAAGGTGCAAGAATGAGCCATGCCTGGTAGGTTCCATTACAAATTGGTGTAAGAACAGGTCCTCTTCAAGGCATTTCCTAAACATTTTGCATGATGGGAGCCAACACGAACATTTTCATATCCTTTTAGATTAAAGTCACCAAGAATAAGGCACTTACTCCGAAAGTTTCTACTGATTTCCTCACAAATCACCTTCTCAAGCTCCAGTTGCTGAGAATGTAGCAGGGTTCCTGATCGGTAGAAAGCTCCTATCCCCAGTGTATTGCTGTTGCCTTTTCCCACAGCGATATCAAGCCAAATGGACTCAACAGACACATTTTTTTCCCACCTGCTAGTTTCCGAGAACTGAATAAGCTATTCACATAGAGCATTACACCACCCCTTGCACTGCTGGATCCCTATTGCATGAAAACATATTGTATCCCTGGATCTCATAGTCCTGCAAGGTATATTCAAAATACCCCTCACTGACCCATACCTCCGCAATGCAAACAAAATCTAGTTCCTCCTCAGCAACATAGCACTTGAACTCATCAAATTTGGATGGGACACTCTGAGCATTACGCATCATACACTTAACATATGCTCCATAACCACCTTTGGCTTTTTCATGCTGAGTTATTTTATCACTGGATAAACTACCCCTAGAAAAATTCCATTAGAAACCATTAGGAACCATTAGGATTTTCCTGATGGATTTGATGGTCCCTAATGGTTTGAATGTTTCCTAATGGAATTTACCTGATGGTGTAGTGATCCCAATGGTCCTAATGATATTCTGACCAGGCCAATCGGAGTTTACATTCGGAATATGGTGGTTCATTGTCGCTTTCCTAGTGGAAAAATATTCCGAATGGTTTTGATGGCAGTCTTTGGACATGCATAGATTGCCGTGAAATTTGTTTAATGCTTCCTCAGAAAATCTCACAGGACCTACGTGCTAGCTGATCTAGGGGATAGAGACATGGGGGCCATGCCTCCCCCTCCAAGTGGCATGAAGGGAGACCAAAATATCTCCCCACCACAAAATTTTAAACTTTAAGAAGTTTTGCTTCGGGGATGATTGTGATAAAATACACAACAATGTGATGAACTGAGTCGGGATCGGCGAATTCGCTCCTAAGAATGCATACATTTAAAGTTCACCTGGCGGACAATAACCCGCGACAAAAATCCGCCGGGGGCTTAACATTTTTGCTGGGATTCCAAATACAGTGCGGAAAAAAACGCGACAGGAACAGATAAAAATAAATCCGTGCTGCTAAGCTTCGAATAATTACGCGGGAACCCGGAATGTGGGAAACCGACCTGGAACAATCAGAATCAAGCATAACACCGAATAAAAGCCCCAGCTCGCGGAAAAATGCACGGTCCCAAAAATCGTAGTATGTCCCGCGCGGGACCTGCTACGATACGATGCGAACCTCTAGGTACAATTAGGACCATTAGGTACCATCAGGACCATTAGGTACCATCAGGAGTATTATGTACCATCAGGACCATTAGGTGCCACCAGGACCATTAGGTACATCAGGAGCATTAGGTACCATCAGGGTCATTATGTGCCATCAGGACCATTGGGTACGATTAGAACCACTAGGTACCATCAAGACCACTAGGTACCATAAGGACCGCTAGGTACCATTTGGACCACTAGGTACCTGTATAAAATAAACTGCCATACACTAATACCCCAATAAAACTAAACCTGTCTAACCTGTGAAATTGCCAAAAAGTATGGCCAATTTGTGAATAGTAAAAACTTCCTGAGAAAATCCGATGAATCATCTGCACTCGCCTTCCAGCACCCGTACCGCACCTACAAGTTGCAGGCTCTTTACGGTTGACTCTCGAAAGAAAACAGTACGTAGTTCCATTGTGTATTTCTAACCATGGGCAAATCGCACTTGCATGCAACACAAGATCAAGGCCGTAATGGCCTCGTATAAGAACTTAAACATGTCATACATGACAAAAAACACAAACGCACTGATAAAACAACACATTCACATTGGTAGGCAACACGGACACCAGTGTGCATCAAAATACACATCTTCAATATATGGATGTCTGGGCTATGGATGTGTTTTTAGTAGTCATCAGATAATACGGTGCATACTTATACACTGCGCAGCGCCGTGGCATGTCAAGCGACCCGGTATAACCGGAGCCCTGTAGCGATTCGATGCGGCCAACGTAGCCCTGGAGTACGCGCGGGCATTTTACACCAAGGTCAACATTACAGTGGCGCTTGTCCACCAGCTATCATCGATTTTGCCGCCATCGGCCCTGCTAGTCGCCCCAAGCAGTGCGTGGGATTTCACTTACTGCGAACACATTTCGACTAATCTCCATAATCACACACTTGGCTTTTAGGTTTGACAATGTCGCTGCCCACAGATTACTCCCTAGCTCAGCAACAAAGATATGCAATGGGAACGTGTTCCTTTCATGTGGAACTCTCTTCACAGAATTACACAACACAATGAATGGCGAATGCGGCCCTGAGTCTATTCTGACGATTGGATGACATTCAATGAATCTTCCATCAGTGAGTGAAATAACGCTGTTGCTGTGTTTAGTATCGCGGCTTGCTGTCGTATGCCCTGACGATAAACATGGCGTGACATAGCAACTCTCTGGAGATGGGGGGGGGGGGGGTGGGGGGGTGGGGTGGTGTTGGGGGGTGTGTGGGTGTGCTTATCACTGAGGGGTTTTTTGTTTTGGTTTCCTTTTTACCAGTGCTTTGTTTTTTTTTAGGGCGAAACAGTTTTGCAAACACTTTTTGTCTTGTGGACCCCGGGAAAAGAGACCTACCCCTGGTGACAACGGTAACGTTTCCAACGCATCCACCAACGCATTAATGCTAGACATGACGGAAAATCTTGTCAACACCTGATTAGCGGGGGATCTCGTGCCATGGATAAACCTCAAGAGGCGACCATTCCAATCCTCCATTGGAAATGCCGAATGTGCCCACAAAGGACCCCAGTGGCGTACGCTATCTGGCAAATGGAGTAGTTGATGGACGTTAGAAACCATCCATGAAGCGCCATACAGCAACTCAACTTTTACCACAAACTGAAACAGCAAGCAGTATGCTTTGCTGACATCATCTAGCGATACAACATCTTGGAGAAGGATGAATATCGCAGAGGACAGAAGCGCGAGGTAATTAAGAAAACTATCTCCCAAAATGCCATTTAAACATGGGATGCAGTAAAAAAGAAGCCATGACCTCCACTCAGACGCTTTCCAGTCTCTTCGAGTAAACAGCGTTCTCGGAAGACGCGTGATCGATTTTGGTGGCTTGATGGCCAACAGTCTCGAGTTGATTGTTGCAATCGTCCGTTTTTGGCCGATATAAAATGAGCGGGTATTGTTTTTATAAGCAAGCCATCCTTCAGTCAGCATCTTCGTTACTCTCAGGCATGCACAATGCATGTAATCAACGACAAACCCATTCACTAGGTCGAACTGAGGGACGTTGAAAAGACAGGAGGGTCCTTTTACGCCATTCACCATGTTACCGGACTGTGTTGCCTCTATCGCATTATCTCTCATCATGCTATCTGTCCTTTTTTCATAATGACTGGGGCCAGTGGGGTACCGAACTTGATTCTGAATGTATCTTCCGGGATGAGGACACCACGAACAACCAAAAAACCGTTAAATTGTATGATATTTTGAAGAGCCGATCTACCCAGTGTATTAGGGCTAGAGCACACTGCAAATACTTTGGACAGGACTTCCTTCCCTTGGCATCTCCAGGCAATACCTGAATTTTGTAGCTCCCTCATCTCATTCGTGAAAGCATCAAAGACCAGCGACATTTGCACCCGACCTGAACCACGCTACATTCCACCTAGTATGGGAACATGAAACCTTATCTTTGCTGGCAATTCATTTAGAAAAGCAGTCAGAGGCCATAATGACAATCCCGAAGATTTGAAAACAGGACTGTTATCAGTACTGAAAAATAAGGTCAGCGCATGGTGGAAATTTCCACCCTGAAACCTTTTAATCAGCTTTCCATCACATATATCTGTCAGGAACTGTGAGGGACCGTTTTTGAACTCAATTTGTGGAGCATAGTTCTTTAAGATCCTTAGAAGCTGCTCTGCAGTAGACATTGTAATACAATGATTGTTTCCATGGCCTAGCGTGCCAGCACACCATATATCACATTGTACGCACCGGAGCCGTCTTCCGCTAACAGAACCGTCTGCTGTTGACAACAGTAGAGCCAAACACCCGATACAGAAGAAATGGAAGCGTGCAGATGTTGAAAACAGCGAGAACAGCTTTTGCAGCTTGTGGACTAAATTTGGGAAAGCATGGTATCCAAACAGTGTGTTGATAAACACTACAAGGTCTCCAAGGGCAGACATCGTCAATCCATGTGAAACAAAAAATACCAAAAGCAGGAGTAGTGCTTGACTTCTGGTCACAATGCCACTTGCAGCTAGTTTCTCATCAGGATCTTCACCAAAGAGCTTTTGCCAATCCTGAAATAAGGAAAGTATTACCGAATGTATGCCCCAGTGGCCTTCACCCACTATGAGTTGTCTCCAGAGGAATAACACATTTAGTATTAATTAACCTTACTAAGTCATTTCAACTTTATTGTATCAAAATTTAAACATATGCGCATTAGAAAGTGAGCAGTGGCTATTATCGCAGCATTACACAAGTCAGAAAAAAAACTGTTAACCAGAGCACCGGAGTGCAAAGTGTACAACTGAATTAGAGTAATCAGCTAAATATTTGGGCTTCATGGTGCACCAACTTCATTGGTCATGTAGCTTGAGTAATGAGTGAGGTTACTTTTACACAGAGTAGTTGGTTATTCTTACGTCAAGAGTAGTTTCTTAAAAGCATTAGTTGCGTATGGTATTCAATTAAAGCAAGATCAAAATTGAAAGCCTTGGAAACGAAAATTACGTGCTACGGTAACTATGTCCTTCACAATTCAACAGATTCACAATATCGCAGCAAAATACCTCGTTCAAGTTTGGCCAGGTTCCATCATCA
This sequence comes from Imbricaverruca yamaguchii, assembly GCA_034440575.1. Classification (NCBI taxonomy): domain Eukaryota; kingdom Metazoa; phylum Arthropoda; class Thecostraca; family Neoverrucidae; genus Imbricaverruca; species Imbricaverruca yamaguchii. The sequence continues at coordinate 117,276 of JAOTOL010000884.1, read as the reverse complement.
TTTCCTTCAGGAACTCCTGAATCACCATCATCATCTTCTGATGCTGAGTCGGAGTCCAGGCTATTCGTGTCCCATGACATTGGACTGACACTTGCTAGATTTTCACAGGGTATCCCTGAAGTTGAAGACCTTCCTCCGCCTGCTGCAGTTGGGGGTAGGTCCAATTCATCTCTGTGGGTGACACAAAGTTCACTTAAGATGCTTGAAAAGGGTAGGGTGCATAACATGGCAATCTGACAAATCAAGACAATTTTTACCCACCAGTAAAAAACAATAGTGGTTAAGACGATTTATGAATTCATGGAATTTACATTTCCATTGAATATAAACATCACATTCAAAAGTCCAAAACAAATACTAAATTACTTCAATCTGAAAATTTACCTCTTAATCACGGTCGAAAACGTTTCTGCAGTAACAAGGGTCCAAAAACCCATGCACGCCTAAAACGACAAATTCACCCAATTTTCCATGCACTTGTCGTCACCGGCTTTGAGTTGAGATATCCTGAGAGCCGAGTGAAGGAATTGCAGACCGGCATTGAGCGTTTAAACGCCAGGTTGTTGTTCGTGGAAAGTCTGCCTCCGTGTCTGGTTCCAAGTAGGTCCTGTACCTTTTTCTTGTACTTCAGGAATTTTCGATCGATTATAAGCAAGCGTCAGCAGCTACTTCGACAAACCTCCGCCACCTACCTAAACACAACACAACAACCCCTAACAAGCTGCGGCAGCGACGCCAGGACGAAGAATGGGTACCGGAAACATACATTATAGTAGTGTCGTGGTTAGGGTGGGGCCAATTCAAGACAATGCACACCGTATGGACGCACGGCGTTATTTATTTTGTATGTTTGTTCATTTCTAAAATATCTGGATGCATGCTGAAAAAGTAAAATTATTCCCATTTTTTACATAATTGTCAATCGTTTTCTGTTCTTTACTATGTTAAAATATGTGCAGCGAGCAATAATCAAATAGAGGTTTGTTTATTTGTTTGTTTATTGGTTGGTTCACGACACACTTTATGCACATTCACGGCTAATGGCGCCGCCCACACTGGAGTTGGGGGGGGGGGTTGAAATGTCCTGAGTGGCGCTGGAGACCTTTGGTACCCATAGCTCGACACCTTAACCATTCGGCCATCCCCGCCCCCAAATAGAGGTTTGAAATAATTAATCAAATACAGTATAGATATGTTAGGCTGGCATATGCATTTGCTACCCTTTATAAATAGAAACAAATACACGACAAATAAATTGTGGTTGTCCTTGAAAAACGTCTTAAAAAATAAATGTTTAAAAGTATTATGGTTGAAACAAATTCATAGTTCATTCATCAGTATAAGAGTATAAAAGTATTGAAGAGCAAATTTATATTTTCATAATATAATAGATATAATGTTATTATTCCAATAAATTGTAAAAATATAATGGGATTATGACATTATATTTAGTTATGAGGCGGAAAACATTTTACAGAACTGAATACCTTCACAAATCCCATCTCTACTGCACAAATATGTTTAGTCATGACCAGCGTGTCATTTTCCTGTCGCGGCCATTTGTTTGGTTCTTGTCGGGGTTGCGCCTGTCTGAAGTTGTTTGGTTCTCTTTGAAGCGCTCATCACGGTGGTTTGAGATGTACGCATACGTATCGTAGGTAAAAGACAATGTGAGACAGATAGTTGACGTAAGTGACATCAAAGACTTCAGACCGCGGAATAAATGCGACTTCAATCCATCTACGCCAGTTCGGGTTCTGTGGAGAGTCATACGGGGCGAAATTGCGGTGGATCGGGCGGATCGCTACACAGCGCAAATACTGAAAATGGCTGGTAAGTTCGGTGTGTTTTGTGCATACGTTTCATTTGTTGGCGTTTCTTAAATATGACCACTCAATTTTGGTAATGATCACATGACAAATCGCTGGCCTTTGTCACCCAGGGAAAGAAACTCTACTGATTTCGGTTTTACAAATGCTATTGCTGCTTCTGTATGGCCGAACCAGGAATTGTACTGTGTACTGAACACGAAAATGAAGAAGCTATCCATATTCAAACAGTTCCTTTTCATGAAATCATCCAACCACTTTCGAAGGGCATCCTAAGAAAAGCAATTATTTTAGTGTTGCGCTATATTCCAAACCTAAAGATGTGGCTGTGCAGGATTACTTCACTGCCACTATAAAGTACTGGTGTAGTTGTAATATATATCAGCCATTTCCTTATGTTTTTCTCAAGCTCACTGCTCTCGGAGGTCTAACATGGTGCCTGTTGACTTCTAGCTCCATACGCAAAGAATTGGTACAGCTGAGACCAGACTTTCGTATTTCAGGAGAGAAAAGGTCATTCTTCATGAATACTTTCATCTTATTTATTTGTTCTGAACGTAATGCTGGAAACGTCCGAAGATTGGTGTTTATGAAACTGAACATTTTTGGAACTGAAAATTGGATGCCCCCACTTCTACCTAGAGGAAATGGGTCCCAAGCAGTTCTGTTTCCTGAACATATATCTTTGCCTGCCTCCTGCACCACGTTTAGTGCATGGATCACAATAAGATGGCAGTGTGAAATTTATGCCTGGTGACCCCACCCTGTTTAAGTATTGTCTCTCTAACAGCCACATATTAAGCAATCATCATGACAGATCCTGACCTGTCAGATCATGTGCACAATCTTCAACTAAAAACAAGAAAGTATGGGACATGCCTGCCCTTGCCGTATATCATCGTATATCATATAGAGCCATTCATTAATACATGTGCTAAGGTATGCAATCATAAAAGTTGTCAAGATGTGAAGATGGGCTTTTGCCATTAAAACAATCATATGTAGGATGTATACTCAGTGCATTCAAGTGTCCATGAAACAACACGCCTAGTGTTCATATTCCTTAGGAACAATTGTTTGAAGTACTTCGTGCATTTTTAGCAACATCATTCCCATGGCAAATACGGAAATCGTATATTCCTTTTGACATTTTGTACCTAATGAAGAAACATTCATTAACACTGGTATTATGCGAACGTCATTATTGCTTTTCCACGTGTAAAAGTGATGTACATACATCACTGAGCAATGCAGAAGTTTCACGCATAGCATTCATGGTGAACTCTAAAAGTGCAATGCACCACAGCATGTGCCTGGATCAAATAGCTCCTAATATCTTGAGTAAGCATGTCATTGCCAAATTCCTTTTATTTTTCACATTTCCATAAAGGATTTCAGTAGCTCAGTGTTTAAAATAGTCTTCTGGGAAAGCAGTGGCATCAGAGTAAGATACCCTGTGGTACCTGACATTGCTGTGATGAGTGACAATTCATGTCATGTGGTCTCATTTGCTTAAGGTATTGCAAAACCACAAGTACTGGTAATATTTCAATCTATATATATTCCAGATGCCAAGGATAAACTGGAGAGGGTAATCCTTAACAAAAGAATTGCCATTCCGAAGTTGTTGGAATGGTCCGACGCAACATCTGCAGATGAATCTACACAATTTGGTGCAGAGGTAAGCCAAACAAAAAACCAGAACAGATCTACATCAAGCAGCAGGTGCATAGGATCTTAGGGCAGCATTCCACATGTTGACCTTAGGAAGTTGCCATATATATATATATATGGTCCAAGGGAACTATTCCTCTTTTTTTTTGGCAGGTGGAGCAAGACAAATTTTGTGTGCCACAGCAGGGTCAGACTGAAAGTGCCCCATTAAAGACGATAATTAGTAAATATATGAAAGCCCATGAAACCTCTGGGGTGCATTCGAAAGATGAGGTGAGATGTTTTCCACCTTACAATGTCATCAAGCTTTTTGTGACAATTTAAATATGCACCAAGAAGAAAGGCATATGTGAAATATAATTAGATTTTGTTTGATTCTCTTCCCAGTGCATGCCATGAATGCTAACTTCATTGAGTGGGCATATCTTAATCAAGGATGCTGTGACTGCTGTGTGTTCTGCTAAAATTTAGTTTTTTGTGCCCTTTTTCTGCACATCAGCATGGAAGTTTTTTTGTGTGTTGGGGATTTTTCCAGAATCGAGCTGCATAATTGATGTCACAGAAGTGGAATGCATAATAATCATGAGCACTGTGTGTTGATAATTATGTGCGCTGGGTGCCTGGCCGGCTGTTTCTGGCCCGCGGGCCGATGCGTGCCACCACTGCTTTCTGATGCGGTCGGTTGTGCGTGCGTGCGACGTGGCGCTCGCTGCGCATGCGTGGCATGCGTGTCATTTGCCCGAGGGGTTGAAGGAGGAGCTTTGGGTGTGACACGGCAGACGGCGGTTGGAACTGGCACCATGTTGACCTATGTTGAGCGAGTGGACTGCGTGCTCCGGTGTGGCCTCCGGGAGATTGTGTTGTGGCCAAGAGACAATAGATTGTGAACAAGAACCAACGTGAATTTGTGAGGACAAATTTACCAACACTGTGTGTATAGCCAGTGCAGTTGATGGACCAAGAACCTTAATAACTAACTAGTCTGTATTATTGTAATTATTTTCGTATATTCTACAGCAGCAGCTCCAGCCTGACAAGACCAATCAATTGGCGAAAAAGTGCCATGCTACCTCTGATGAAGGTGGCAACTCTTCATTTCACACTAGCCATGAAGAACCACTGGAAAAGCTGGCCAAGTAAGCATGTTTAATTAAGACCAGAACATGGAGGGTGTTTGACCAGTAGAGGTTTCAAAGGATCAGCAGGTACTAGGGGATGGGTGAATACAGTTCACCCATGTTAAGTTTTCGTGCTTATTATATATGTTTGCAATGAAGAAGTTGAGATATGCTCTAAATATACAACTGCATGGAAAAATGACCACTGCATTTCATCCTGATGCCATTTTCCCCTTAAAATGTGACCAGAGTACAAACATAAGTTCATTTACACGCCAAGTATTGGAACCTTCATCTGCCAATGAAGGATTTGACACCAATTTACATAATTCGTGTAAAGTATTTCCAGGAAATTATCAACGACCCATAGCAATTTATAGCATTTGCATGGCTGTGAGGAAGGATGTTTAATTACTTTCGCATTTAATAGTAATTTCTCCTGGAAGTTTCCATTCTCATTATTCCATGTCATCAAATGATACTAGATCCTGTCGCAACACTGCATAATGCGTTTCTAATAGGTACTGTGTGCCAAATGACCCTGCAGTCGGCGCGTCTTTAAACCCAAATAATCAATACATTTCTGATAGGTACAAGGAAAAGTTCAGACTCCTGCAGAAAGAGATAAACAAGAAGAATGAGGAGGTTGTTCAGCTGAAGCAGCGGATCGCCCTTCTCGAGAGCACCAAAGAAGCTCTGCAGGATGATGTCAAGCAGCTGCAGGAGCTGAACCATGGATTACAGCACGAAGTGCTCGATGCTGTTCGAGGACAAGGTGAGAATGAATCATGACCCAACAAACTCAGAGTATTGTTTTAAGGCAAGATCAGTCCATAAGCAGCGCATAAACTCATATATATCCGAATCTCTGCCGGCTGTTCCATTCGTTTCCTATTCGAGTCTCCCCGAACCTCTCCGGTCTTGTTCTCCACTGTTGATCGATGGATCAGTCCTATGGTCACATTTGCAGATTGCGCACCGACATAGTTGTCAAATCACACTTGTTTATAGGCTATATATGCGTATACACATATATGTATATATATATATATGTGTGTGTATTTATATATATGTATGTGTGCGTGTGTGGGTGTGTGTGTGCGCGCGCGTGCGCGGGCGCATACCTATGTGTACTTGAAGATGAGCACTGACAGATCAATTCAGTTGATTTGCCCCTCAGCCCAAATATTGAAGTAAGAGAGACAAATTTGAAAATGGCATAGCATAATTGTGTCATGAATTCGGGGCTTTCGGGCGCTTCAACTGCTCTGGTCATATTGCTGTGTCAAGAGTTCATTGACAACATTTCATGCACATACGATTCCCTTTGTTCATTCGGTAAAATATGACGTTGAAGTGAGTAATTGACATCGACTTACGGGCATTGCATTACTCTTACATACGTACAACTATATTAGAGTAACACCAGTTTCATATGATCTGCTTGTAGATAACGCTAGCCAAATAGTGGACTAAATATTTTGTTTTTGTACTTTGTGGTTCAATGCATCAACAACTTGTTGTGTACATGTTTGTATGTCATTATTCATGCATATCAGTTACACGAATTGTTCGTTGGGGCCGAGACGCGTTCGACCACAGACAAGGCTGACACCAGATGAGAGGTATCCCATGCATGGTGCATTTGAGGTGTATACTATATTAAAATGCTTCTTGACACCATATTGTAAAGGCATGTATTTGTAATGTGTACTACCAAATCACCCTGTCTGATATCACACCCAAGAATGGCGTCTCATTACATGGTTATCAGTAACCGTGTAAATTCCTCAATTGGACAACTGTTCACATGGTCAGTATATGTCCACTAGCAGCACCTGCGTCGTTAAGTAAAAATAATCGATCACAATTGGTAAGAACATTTTAAACAGACTTTACCTTTGATACCTTACACCTGTCAAGGTGCAAGGTATCAAAGGTAAAGTCACAATTGTTAAACTTGGCCATGCATTGGACTTCAATGTAAACTGCTATCGAGTTTGAAGAAGCATATTGCATACCAATTTGTTTCTTGGTACAACGTGATTCAAAATAAGGTACATCAAAATGTGTTTTCTGGCGAAACAACCGCTAAAGATGTGTGGCAACTGGGCATGTTTCAACTTAAACGTTACCGCAAAAATGTTTTGAGCACATGCATGCGTGATGACACTTGTTTGTTTTTGTTTAGTTTCAACGTGGGTCCAGTAATAGTAGTATTCGTTAAAGTGATCGCCCTTGTAAACGTTATGAAGCATAATCCCTGGAATATCAATGCAGTCGATGCGCCCTAAAGCCCAAATAACTAACAATCCCTGGAATACCAATATTCAACTGTATATGCATCAATCATTGTACAGCTTACCATATGTCCTATTTCAAAAGTTCTACTTTCCACAGATGAGCTAAAAAGGCACCTGGAAGCGAATGGGAGGTCGGTCGACTATATAACGCTTGTGCAGCGAAAGATGCCAAGGTTTTTTAACGAAAAATGCACGACCTGCGCAGAAAGCAGAGGTCTCCTGCTGTACCAGAAATACAGAATGGACCTGAAGAAGCTGAGCCACGGTCAGGCCACCCCGCTTCGCGCGCCGATGTGTCGCACCACACGCTGTAATCTAGGCGTGGCTGTGATATGAGAACCGGAATGAATGTCATAAAAATAAATCGTTATGTCAACTCGTAGGGCTTTACCATGCTGTGCGCAGAAGTCTGGTGCTGCTGTTCGATTTCGTAGCTGACTCCCTTTCCGATGGTTCCAGAAGTATTGTTACTGCGTGAACTCCTATCAATAATCAAGAAAGCAAAACCAAACACGACCAGTAGATGGTATTGGTGCATGGACCTGATTTTAACGTGGTTCATTGTATCAGGCGATAGTGTCCGAAAATGTTCGCAGGTATGTATGTTCACCAACTACGGCAGAGCGCTGCAAAAGTCATAGCGTTGATTATTGTGTCTAGGCATGAAACATAATTGAAGGATTCGTATCATGCTTCATACATCACGGATAAACATCCGAAAACTGTTCTCAATGCCAATAATTATTTATGGTAGAAAGCCCACCATTGAGACCGCTAGGAACTACCAGGAGATATCTGGACTATGGGGGTCCATTAGGATCACAGGAACCATTAGAAAACTGCCAGGTACCATTAGAACCACTAAGCACCGTTAGAACCACTAGGTACAATCAGAACCATTAGGTACCATCAGGACCATTAGGTACCATCAGGACCATTAGGTACCATCAGGACCATTAGGTACCATTAGGACCATTAGGTACCATTAGGACCATTAGGTACTATTAGGACCAATAGACCATTAGGAATGTTCCAATTTCCAAGGGGCAAGACCATTAGGAAATTCCTAATGGAATTTTTTTATAGGGACCACTTTGCCTTCTTGAACTACTGCTGTCCATATTTCCTGAGGTTCTATTGGCTTGGCTGACACTATTGGAATATCCCTGAGATATCAATGCAATCTCATCCCTCCCCACCCCATTTCCTTGTTTCCCTGGAGGACATGCTCATACACTTTGTCTAACACATGAACCCCTTTTCGGAGAAGTGCAGGCCATCCCTAAGATAGAGGTCCCAGGATCAGAGGTCCCAGGATCCATAAAACCTGCACTACTCATCAACAAATGTGGAACCTAATTCATGGCAGAGCTTATATACCCTGGCAATGGCTGCCAGTGCCCTAGAGCTCCACTCAGGGGAGGCCAGGGCTAAAAAATGGTTTCGTGGTTGTCGTCCAAATCCGGAATAGGCTGGTGTTGTCACCTTTTGTGCAAACGATAACATTATCACATGGCCCGGAACAGGGTTCCCAACCTGGGGTAATGCGCTGGCTGTGGAGGGGTGGGGGGGGGTTATAGCGGGGTTTCGTCAAACCTGAGTATGGAGAGTACTGTGTACATTGCCAAAAACCGTGCACATATATCAGCAGGAAATACACATGTTCTCAACCTTCAAAATGAACTTGGTTAGAGGCATTCTGAATTGATACGGGGTAATCACGAGGTTGGCCTAACCCAAAGGGGGTAATGATAGCTCGAAAAGGTTGTGATTTCCTGGACCTATAACAAATACGTCGATTACCTTTATACAGAATATCTTGCCGCCAATTTCCTTTCGGCAATTGGCGTCGCAATGCACCCATGGTTTCAACACTGTCAATGCACCCATGTTTGTGAGCCTTAATAATGCAAGGGCTTAGAAATGTGTGAATTTAAGCGGCTTAAATAATAAGCCAGTTTAAACTGGCTTAAATTAATAAAAGCCACGACTGGCATAAATTCAATTTAAGCCAGCTTTTCCATCCCTAAATATAGGTAGGTAGGTACCTACTTACATATAGGATGACAAATTAAAGGCACCTGGTGGTTTAAACCAGTTTAAACCAGCCGGCATAAATTAATTAAGCCACCCGGCTAGAATTATGTTTCGGAATGGCTTTAGTGCAGTGACAAACAAAAGTTAGGGAAGCATCAATTATTCCAAAATGTGCTGCATTCCATTTATTTATAAACAAACACTCCCTAGAATTTCCCAAAACTCTAGCTGGGTTCTAGGTATGCACTCCACAAGTCAGATTTTTACCCATTGGGTACCAGCCATTGTATAGCTAGGTACCTATTTTATGTTACCTTAAAAGTAACTATATGAGCCAGACCAATTTGTGATGTTTTTACATAGCCCCATTGTATTACTGATAATAGTATACGTAGGTAGGTACCTACCTACCCATATTCATAGATAACAGTAAGCCATCTGTTTGCTTATTGTTTGCTACAGTAAGCAATCTGTCTACCTATTGCACATTTGCACACATTGTCAACTATTGCACACCTTCATGACATTGTATGGTAGCACATTATTTCCTGTTAGCACTAACACATGTGGAGTGGAGCATTAGATCCATTAGATGAGCATTAGATGAGCTTCAAAGCATTAGATGATAGGTGAATCAACCTAATGTCCATACTTTGGGTCAGAAACTGTCACTAACCATCTGGTCATACACAGTAGGTCTTCATTGTACTCTCTCTATGTATGGTATTTTACATTTGTATTGTGCTGAAGACCAACACTGTCAATGCACCCATGGTTTGTGAGCCTTATAAGTGTGGGACTTAGAAGTGTCGTAATTTAAACTGGCTTAAATAATTAAAGCCAGTTTAAACCTCTTAAATTAATAAAAGCCACCGGGTGCCATAAATTGAATTTAGGCCAGCTTTTTCCCATCCCTACCTACATATACATACTATTATCAGTAAGACAATGGGGAAAACTATGCCAAAAACAGCACAAATGATGTGGCTCAAATAGTCACTTTCAGTTAACATAAAATAGGTACCTAGCTATCAAATGGCTATGAACAGTTTGTCTAATATGTATCTTGCTACATATTATCTGCAGAATCTTGCTGCAGAAAGACGAACGAACATGTGAAGTGGTCCGAAAAATGGCAAATGAAATTTAATTTTGATAAGTCAAAATCATGCATGTAGGTAGGTAGCATATCAAGGCCCATACTTGATGGGTGGGCAAGTACTATCTGTGACTCAGGAGAAGGAATCTGTGACTCAGGAGAAGGAATTAGGCGTTATTTTAAACACAAAATTGGGCATCAGAACAACCAAAGAACCAGGAAAAGGCACTAAGAATGCTTGGGGCAATAAATAGGAATGTATCATACAAAGTGAGGAATAATCAGGAAGCTTTATGTGCATATGCTAGGCCACATCGGAATATGTGTCCAAGCTTGGTCCCCTAGTTATGAAAAATATGTTGGCTTTAGAGAGTACAAAAAGCAACAAAAATGGTGAATGGTAGGGCAACCTAGCATATGAGGAAAGATTAAGAAATGAATATGTTTTCACTTATATAAGAAGGCAAGGAGATCTCAAGGTCTTTCAATTTGTACATGGTCAGGAACAGGGTTATCTCAGGGAACTGTTTGAATTTAACAGAAATGATGGAATTAGAGGTCATAAATTCAAAATTAAAGTTAACCACGCAGAACAAGGTTAAGGCAAACTTTCTCACCAACAGGGTAGTAGAACACTGGAACCAGCTGCCAGAAACCATTGTCAGTAGCAACACACGAACATCTTAAGAACAGCATATACAATCATTACAAGAATAGTGGGGTGGACAACTGGTTCAGTGTACAGAGTGCAACCAAGAAGGGCCCTTGTGGCTCATAGTTGCACTGATCTTTATGTCTTTATGTCTTTTATCTCCCTCAATGACAGTAGTTGGATGTCAAAATCCTGGTATTTACAAATACCATTTCTAACTACCAGCATCCAGGGGGCTACATGTTAGACCAACTGTACCTAATGGGCAAACATCTGGCTTGTGGAGTGCATACCCAGAACCCAAACAGAGTTTTGTGGAATTCTAGGGAGTATTTTTTTGCAAATAAAATGGAGTGTAGCACATTTTGGAATTATAATTGATGCTTCCCTAACTAATGTCCATCACTGCCCTCTAGCCATACCAGAAATATAAGTTAAGCCAAAGTGGCTTAAATTAATTTAGGCCAGCCAGTTTAAACCATGGTTTAAACCACCAGGTGGCTGAAATTCACCATCCCTATATTGTATGCATTGCCACCAACTGCAGTGCAATGCCTGCTGAGTAGGTACCTACACACCAAAATATTTTTTTCTACTTACATTTAGGTGACTATATTTTACTCAAATGTAATCCATATACCAATATTTTCACCTGAGCTTGATGGTTGATGATCCAGTGCTGGCTTGCAAGTCCAGTCAAATCGCCTGCCAGGGCCAAAATGGCTATCTTGCAGTACTCTTAACACTGGTAGACCTGGGTGCTTTACTTTTGAATGTTTGTAAATGCTCTGTGCAGTACCTTTCCAATCGCAATGTCCACAACTACAGGATGACCTTACTAACTTTGTCACCCTTACGCCCTGGCCCTGAATAGAGTCGGTTTCTGGAGTCTGTTTAAGACCGAACCACTTCATTTGGTCTTATATAAGTCAGAAAATGAAGAAAAAATCGTTTGATTAACACTCCAGATAATTCGAACTTGGTAGTTTTATCTTGCCGCACTCATCCACCACTCATCAATTATAAAGAACCGTGATCAATTCCCTATTTCACTCCTCGACGCACATCGTCGCGTTTAAAATGGAAACGGACGGATTTGAAAGCGAGGAATGCGCGTAAAAGAATGATATTCTTCAAGATTCTTTCCAACGATTTTAATGAAATAAAAAATATTATCGTACATCCTACATGAAAAAAGGTTTCAAATTAAAATTGTTTTAAAAAAATCAGCTAATGTTATAAATTATTCATTACTTAACGTAGGTCTAGTGTTGTTTTAGTACCCGTGGTCTAGTCGATTGCCTCCAAAGCCGCTGAGGATACCATAGTTGGGTACTTCCGTACCGCTGCCATCGAGCATAAAGTGGTACCGGGCGAGTTCGACAACCACCGGCGACCAGAAGGCATGCCATTGGCTCTGTGCTAAACGGGAGACAATTCTATCGTCGGCGGTCGTCTGAACGATGGAATGGTCGTCTCGACGATACTTTGTTGCCGTTCAGTCATTTTTTTGCCGCTGAGCGTACTAGATACTAGATACCCAAAAGCGTACGATGGTAATGAAGAAATGGTAGCGTGGCGGTGGGTGGTAGAGGTCTGCACGGTTAACATTTCTAGAGGTCTGCACGGTTAACATTTCCAGTCCCGGTCCAATCCGATTCGTTTCAATCCTGCTTACCTTGACACGGATATCGTGACGTAGTCAATTTTATGTATAGTAGGTACCATTTATATGATTTCACATATAATATTCATAATGATATGGAAATGTGGTCGCCAAAAGTCCCCGTTCGTGGTTGTCGTCCACGACGACAGAACGATACGATTTTTAGCCCTGGGGAGGCTCCTGCCCTAGGCAAAATTGCGTGGCCTTCCTTCAGGGTGGCCAGAAGGGCCCTATAGTCCTGCAGCAGCTCCTCACTCCTAGCAGGACCTATGTTATTCACCCCTACCTGTACTATAACTGTACTAAACTGGTGCTGACTGGTGGCCTGTGCCACCACTGGCACCAGGTCCTTAACCTTGGCACCAGGCCTGGTGGTGCACCTCCTGTCCCTCCTACCTTTACAAAATACCCGATCGAAATGTCGCACACGAGAATCACCTACGACCAGTACCGTACCCTCACTACTACTATCCTGGGCGCAAGATAGTGCCTGGAACCCATTCGATATTGCTATGCCTGCTTGTTGAGCAGTTCGACTAGGCTTCCTCCCACTCCTACCACCTGCCACCTGCCACTCACTGACACTTTCCTTAGGCTCGCGTCTCCAAATACTCCACCCCCTGACCTCATGCCACTTTCCCTCCTGGTGTATCCATGGTGTATGTTTTTTTGTGTGACTAATGTTGTTCGTGGAGATACGCTAGTGCATGTTTCTTGAAATTAGACAGCCTCGATGTTTTTGTTTCAGAAGGAAGTCTGTTGTAGTGGAAGACAGACGAGTAGAGAAATATCCTGCGGTCAGCCTCTCTGTGTATGACTGGCAGGTGCAGTTGTTGGCACATGTGTGACGGTTTCGCAGGGTAAAGTTTGCAGTGATTTGGCCGGCAATGTGCGTAGGCTCACCCGTCAGAATGATCTTGTGGAGCAAAGTGAGACTGTGAAATAGATACAGATCAGCTGCAGTGAGGAGACCCAACTCGTTTCGGGCATCAGAAGTATGATCAAATTTCGGTAGACCTGACACGACTCTAGTGGCGAAGTTAATGATCTTGTCGAATCTGTGGATCTTTGCTGACGACTCGTGCCCGTAAACAGATACACAGTATCGGATATTGGATATAACTAGGCTATTGACTATAGTGAAGAGGGTACTGGTCGGCAGATGGTGACGCAGATGGCTCAGGGCCGGAAGGAACCCAGTGCACTTGCGGACCACAACAGCTACATGGGAATACCACGACATGAGGCGATCAAATATCACCGCAAGGTTCTTGCACGAATGTCTCTCATCTATCACGGCGTCCCTAAAGCACACTCGTATCGGGGTAATACTACGCAGATTTTGACGCGATCCGAGAGTAAGAAGCTGAGTTTTGGTCGGGTTCACCTTCAAGCCGTTATCCAGGAAGTAGTCGAAGTGTTGGCTCACACATGTCTCCATTTGACATCAGATTTTGGAGATAAGATTTACGACCGGAGATGAGGACCTGGGTGTCGTCTGCGAACTGAGTGACATGTGCTACCGGGACGTGCAAACTGAGGTCGTTCAAAAAGATGCAATAGAGGAGTGGACCTAATGAGGAGCCTTAAAAGACACCTATGTTGTTTGGGAGAAAGGAAAAGAGATTCCTGTTTCCGTGTTGATCTGAGACACTAACAGCCTGCGTGTGACCTCCCAGACATGCTTTAAATCAGTCGGTATCGATTCCATGGAGTTCGAGTTTAGTGAGCAGTTTGGTGTGGTCTATTACATTGAAGCATTTACTGAGGTTCAGAATGCAAAGGAGAGCTACTTCCGAACGGTCCATTGCTGCTAGCGTTTTGTCCGTGACTGAGATAAGAGCGGTTTCCGGAGACCGGCGTGGTCTGAAGCCGTGCTGGTTTGGGCCAGTAGGTGGTTTGAGTTTGGGTAGTGATAGAGTTGTTTCTGCACTACCCTCTCAGTGATCTTGGCGATATCCGGAATCAGTGAGATGGGTCTAAAATTAGAGGGATCCGAAGGATCTCCTGATTTGTGAATAGGAGTTACTATTGACTGTTTCCAAATGGAGTGGATATCAGCTGTAGTAAGGCATGTGTTTATAATAACGAGCAGCATTTCGCCGATAAAGAAGAACGGAAATTTGATAAACTTAATACAGACCCCGTCGGGTCCGCACGCACTTGTGCTTCTCATGTTTATGACGATTTTGGCTAGCTGTTCAAGAGATATGGGTGATACTTTATAGGAGCTGGTAGAGACGCGCGATAGCCGGCAACTGGGAGGTGTGTGTTCAAGCATGTTTGCCTGGGGTTTGACCTCCGCTGATACTTTTTGTCCGACACTAGCAAAATATTGATTGAGCTGCTCAGGTAGGACCTGAGGTTGTACTCTGTGATATTTTTTTTGTGCTTGATAGCACGCCACGCAGCTGCTGGGCCTTTCTGAGCTATCTTTCCGTTTATCTCTTCCCTACAGTCAGCTCTAATAGCTGATCGAACTTGTCGGTTAAGTACTTTGTAAGTGTTTCTATCTTGTAAGCGCAAGGCTACATTTCGCCGATGCATGAGATGTTTGGTATCTTCGCTAACATGTGGTGCTGTTGGGTTCCGAATTTTGATGTTTCTGAGTGGCAGGTGCTCGTCGAGAACAGGTGTCAGCAATCACAGCAGTGTGTCCCGTTTATCAATTCCTGAGATGCGACCAGTGACCTGGACCCAGTCGATCTCACCAAGGTCAAGGGTTAGTTCCGAGATGTCCACTTGTCCAAAAGAACGTGACTTTATCACGGTGTTAACTGAGGCCGGCCTGTTTACTTTAATTGAACATGTGATAAATTTGCGGGGGCTGTAGTGGCAGAAACTCACTTTGGGTCTGTCGATAGAGGTGGGCAAATTTGTTACGATGACATCCAATAAAGAGCCTGTGGCGAATGTAGGGCGCTTCACTGTCACGGTAAGTGAATAGTTTCTTACGAACCCACAAGCTAGTGTGTTTTGCTGGGGAAATTTCCCGTGTCGAGAAGGTTGCAATTTAGATCACCTGCGAGGTAGGAAGTGCCGGTAAAGTTCAGTGTCGCCAATTGAACCTGTCTTTCGAGCTCAGCGAAGTCGTCATTGAAGGCAGGTAGTGTTACGAGGAGGTCGATAGATTGCCGCCAGAATGAAATACCTTCCGCTTCTACCTTTGACTTTGGTCCAGAGTGATTCTAATTTGGAGCTCGAGTTTGGAAGCGTAGAAATTTTCAAAACGATAATAGTAAGCGCTGACTTGGCGATAATTGCCACCCCACCGTAGCCACTAGTCAGGCCGATCCGCACGTATTAACTGGTAACCAGAGAAGTTAATGAGACACGTGGGGGTGCTAAGTCGCAGCCAGGTCTCAGTCACCACAGCTAGGTCTAGAGAGTAAGAAAGAAGGTCGTGTTGTAGCTCAAGTAGCTTAGGTTTCATAGATTGGGCGATGAGTCACAGCTGCCCTTTGCGCTGCTGAGCCGTCACCTGGCTTGTTCCGCCCCGTGATCCCCGTCGTCTGCCACCCCTGGCGTCGCGCCTGCCCCATCGTGCCTTCTTTGGCGTTGTCATGGTAACACCAACGGTCTGGTTTCCCGCTTTACAGAGGCGAGGGTGGTGACTGGCGGGAGCCAACCAAGTCGCGTAGTTGATGTCGTCGCGGACGGGACAGCCGCGTGCGCGTTGCTGACCGGGGGACGCGATGGCGTTTGTAATCTACAAGTATCATGACCTGACGAAGATTGCAGACTTTCCGGCCTAGATTGCATTGGTATGACGACTGCGCTATCTCGCCGTCTTACGAGCACCTACAGGAGGGAGCACCACCGCGGCACGTGCTCCAAGAACACCAACATCGACCGACAAGATCAGAGCTCATCAGGAACACCATAGGTGCAAGTTTGCCGTGCGGGCGGTGCATCTGCGCCAGACGGCGGACGCTTCCCCAAGCTTGTCCAGGAATGACGCGGCTTGGTTGACGTTCCTGCAACAGCATGTTGCAGGAGTGATCAGCAGGAGTTGGGCAGCTAGCATGACCGTCCCTTTCCCATTTCAGCCGTAGTGAAATTCGATCGTGTGAACACAAAGCATCACTCCAGTATAAATAGCGATATTCTCCCTTAAAACCTCACATGTGCCAGGTGAAAAGATATGGGTACATGAATTCCTGTCCCCCCCCAAAAAAAAAAGAATGGTGTTCGGACTCGGAAACGGGGACAACATTTGAGACCCTTCTTTAGAGAGAGGGGGTGACATCAAAGACACCGGAACACTCGTGGCAGGCTTACCATAATACCACGCCGTGACGGTCACCGTGAATGTCCGGGTGAAAGGCCCTGCCCACCCGTCTTCGCCTCTAGGCTACGGTCTCCCAGATATGGGCAGACCCACGGGATTCGACGGACCCGAGGTCAAGAATGACCGACAAAGACCGGAGAACGTCGTCCGAAGCCCGTCTACTAACCGCGTCAGTGTTAAAATAATCATTTGTCGTTAGGTTTGAGATGTCGAAATGAGTACAGCAGGATGTCAAAATTCCTATTGGAGTAATGGTATTTAAAATCTTGTTAAGTCCAACAAACCCAGTTTTGAGACAATTGTGTATATATATATATATGAGTGTTCCCGTTTCGCTTTTTTTAAAGATGCCTAAATTTGGAACACCGTTATCAACGACAACAATGCAAACACCTTTGCCAGGAACTGACTTTGCATGACATAACACATCATAGGTAATACCTTCACCTGAAATTTCGCTACGGGATGTTCGTTATCACGATCTGGGATTTGTTATGGACGCGAATGATCAACTCTGGTCGATGCGTCATAAAGCCCAGATAACTAACTCGGATCCATTATGGTGAGCAAAAGTATGATGCTTGTAACCGGTGTGCAGTTAAAAACGAAGCGTGAAGACTTCACAAACACGCACCAAGAAGCACACTGTCCATATTTATTTGCGAAGCATGTCGATTTAGTGTTCAATAAGTGGTATAATCCACCCTATTTCGAGAATAATTTATCACTAAACCGCGTGAACATTTGTTCAGCCTCCGCGCTTTCCTTCTCACTAACTTTTTCAGATGAATAAATAGGCACAACTGACTGGGGAGAAACGGTGGTGAAGATAAGACAGGCTCCCACGGCTTCCAGGGGCGAAGAAAGCCTTTTCTGCCCTCGGGTAGCGCCCCAAAATTTGGGATCTCGAGAGGTGAATGGGATGAGGGAGGGCTGGGGACACGTTCGCTGAGGCAAGACGACATCTATAAGCGGTTAAGCCGACCTGCGAGCCGTCCTATGGACCGATAACCATTTCCGGACAATGACGATGAGTGGCCAAAACAGTCTAAATTGGGCTGAGCATTAATATGTAGCTTGCATAGCTAACATAGCTTGCGTTAGTTACATTTTCAACCGAAAACGGGTCGATGAAATGAACGCTTCTTTTTATTCATTTTAAATTAGCTATAAGTATACGGTAATTTGAGCGCAAAATCACGCTGGCCCCTATGAACCAGGCGTGATGGACACGTAGAGCAGATCGCACGCTTCCAGCGAATAAGGCCCGGCGAGGTATCGTCTGTTATTAGGTTAGGTAGGACGGTCATAGGTACCAGAGCACAGATGCGTTGTTTTACATATTTTTTGACGGACCAAGTGCCCCGCTCAGTGTTGGCTTCGCCCCTCCCAATAATGCCAACGTTTAGGATGTGACCCGATGGATTGTGTCCTCAAACCTCTTCGACACGCCCATTGCCTTCATGTATTGTGCACTCCCAAATAATTTTCAGAAATGCAAGGAGACTTGTGCTCGACTCAAGTTGAATCGATAATCGACTCATGAATCACTTGTTTTTGGATGAGTCGCGGGTTGAATCGATTCTTTTCCCAAAAATATATCTTGAGTCGTGAGTTGAATCACATGTTTCTAAAACAAATGAGTTGAATCATGGGTCAGTCACTCAAATATCATGTGTGGATAGTGTACACTGAATCCTATGGCTCATGAGTCTGATCACCACTGAATCGGATCTGAATCGATTCAAATTTTTATCAGTTTGAGTCGCGAGTCGAATCAGGTCTCAAGGTCTATGAGTCACATGTGAATCGACAAAAAAATTGAGTCGAGCACAAGTCTGCATGCCAGAGCACCTGTATAAGGCTTCGGAGCTAGTAAATCATAAAATTATACCTGATATAGACGAGGTACGTTCCCAATAATGACGAGACCAGCTATAATTGGTAGTGAATAATTAAATGAGTTGGTTCAAATAACATCAGAATAGAGTCCTGGTCAACCATTACGCGCGTTTCTGCATCGCTGGGAGGGGGGGGGAGGGGTCAAATTTGGGACTTTATTCATTCATAAGGAGAGTGGATGGGATGGACGAGTGCGAGCGAATGAGTGAAAGGAATGTGCGCTAGGCAGCAGTAAGGTGTAGCGGGAGTGCCTTAGAGCTCGACATAAGCGCCTATTTCATGCGGTACACTGCACAAAATTATATTACTATTTGCAGGGGCTTTTTGAAGGAGTTTTGACTGACCAAAAGGGTACTTTAAAAAAATCAAATAGGATACCTTTTGGAATCAAATAGGGCACTTTTTGGACCACAAAATAGCACGTTGGAACTTAATAAGACACTGGTTCAAAAATACACTTTTCGCACATCGAAGCGCATTTTAGGGACAAAAAGCTTCATTTTCTTGCCCAGTGTGATCAAGTGCCGAAACTTTTTGGCAACGTATTATGAAAATGAATACAGTTTAC
The DNA here is from genome assembly GCA_034440575.1 of Imbricaverruca yamaguchii. Classification (NCBI taxonomy): domain Eukaryota; kingdom Metazoa; phylum Arthropoda; class Thecostraca; family Neoverrucidae; genus Imbricaverruca; species Imbricaverruca yamaguchii. The sequence goes on along the minus strand of JAOTOL010000884.1, from coordinate 98,137 downwards.
AGGTAAAAATCTGACATGGGTAACTCGACTAAAATAACAATACCCACCGTTCCTATTCCGTATTACATTGACTCATCCATTAGGTGGCCGAGTGGAATTAACCACGCTACGATCCCAGACAACTGGTTATGGTTTGATAGCAACCGGCGGATGTAGCCGGATCGGTTTAGACCTTTTCTTACCCGTACAGTGCACATCGCACGTGACCGACGCGGCGCGCGGCCTCGTACGGACCGCCTCGAGCGTCTCAGGCAATGCACATACATCGGGCGATCAGCTTCAAGATTCTTTCAAAATTTTCAAACTTAAAATGTGTTCACTTCCATCATAGTAGAATAATCAGCATGAACGTTCCTTGACGTCATATTTTAGGAATGACAATCTATCGGAACTCAGTATCCCAGAGGTCAGAATCAGCACGACTTCGCACCAAGACTATGGCACAGGCAGCTAGAAGGGTACACGGGGGCACGTCCCTCCCGCGGTTCCGAAGGATCGTCCCGAGACTGGAAGGCATCAAAAGAGCCAAAGGGCACTCAGCAGACACTGAGGATAATTGAAATACACTGAAGGGCACAATGTGGCAGAGGGAACAAAGGAACAGGTAGTGATTGCAAATGGACAGAGGCAGGGCACCTGGAAGGGGCTGGAGGGCACTTGAAGGAGTTCGTTTATTATTATTGGTTGGTTCACAACACACTTTATGCACATTCACGGCTAATGGCGCCGCCCACACTGTTTCGCCGGTGGGCCGCGGGATTGGGAAATGTCCTGAGTGGCGCTGGAGTCGAACCCGGGACCTTTGGTACCCATAGCCCGACACCTTAACCACTCGGCCATCCCCGCCCCCACTTGAAGGAGAGAACGCCGTTAGAGGACAGAGGGTACTAGGGTGCATGCCAAATGACACTTGGAGGGCATGGGGAATGAGTGGGAAGGGAGGCATACAAGAGGGCATGAGGAATCATGGGCTAAAAAGTTTAAGCCAGCTCAGGACACAAAGAAGCATTTTACATCCAGCTAATATGCTCGGGCACAGCTGATACTTCTCAAGGGCGCTTGAATGCATCCAAATTATTTTGGTCACCAGCGGGAAAATCGAGGGTTAGGGTGGGGTGGAATGGGGCTTGGGGCCCAACGGCAGATCTGGGGGCTCAAACGGCCCCACAGTTTCGTATCTAAAATTCCCCGACAATTTGCACAAGGAGCCTAACTGGAACAAACCATTCAAACCACTGAAAAGTGAACGCTTGTTCATTTTGCAATGCAATTTGTTTATTCTCTTATATTGATAAGCAATATAGCGAGTGCCATTCACTTGCATATGTGGTGTTCACAAAATTTTAACATCACGCAACACATATAATTGAGAGTAGTGCACACATCACCAATTCGCTGGGCATGGGTGGTGGAGGTCAAGGTGGAGGTCCTGGGGGACCACACAACATCAACATATTGGCGCCTAAAAGTACCGGGGAGGTTCCACAATTTTTGTCGTAGTTTCCTTTTCCACAAACCCGAGAAACCAAAGACCACTCCAACAGTAAAATAAAGTCACGAGGACCTGCAGTATGGGTAAATGTGATGCGAAAAAGACGTCAACAACCTGAGAACCTGAGCCTGAGAACCTCTTAACATATTTTGGATGGAATATTTGTATGTTTATTTTACGCGCATTTTTAGTGCCCAAGAAGTATGAAAGCCAAAACAACGGTATATTTGAAAAGCAAACTAGCCTGGATAATATATTCAAATGAGCTGAAAACAAATGGTGGTTATCCGAAGCAATCTCCGAATTAGCTTACCTTATTTTGTATTTGCATTGTCCTTCACTGCCCATGACAATTTCCCATTGTTACAGTTGGTAGCAAAATATGGCAGGAAAATTGCGGCGCGTTCATGACGCATCGAACCTGACACGGTAAAAAACCGCCTGTGTTTGCGCGGGGAATGCTTCCATATTCTCCTCGATATTTGTGGGCGTTAGACTGGGTTCATAGGTAATGAAAATATTCTGCTTTATTGGTTTGTGCTATTAATAATTGCCAACAAGTATATTTCCTTTGCTAAGCTAATTTTTCGAGTACTGTCCAGTCTCCACAACCTTGGATCACTGGTTTGGAGATGTTTATGCTGGGTCAAAATTCGCTCAGCTAGGGAAAAGGAGGTGTTTCCGAACGCTGAATAGGTACTTCATGCAACAACTAGCTGTACTGCTGCTTCTGTATGGCCAAATGAGTAATTGTGCTATGTTTCTCGAACACAAAAATTAACAAACTATCCATGTTCAAGTAGTTCCCTTCAGTAAAAATCCTCTAACCACTTGGAAAGAGCAATCTTAAACCTAGATAATTTGCTTGACAACAATAGCTAATTTAGAAACAATTTGCGAATAGTGCTGATTCTGTGGCTAAGGATGTAAAAATAACCATAGTATATTTCCATCTAATGAGCATCAAAATTGAAATAATTCCATTGACCAATTTAATTGATGGTTATGCATTGTCATGCCAAGCATGGGTCAAGTAGTAAGGATGTAAACAAATATTGATTGAATGTGCATTTCCACCTAAATAGCATCAATTGTAGGTTACTAAATTGCAATTAAACTTCCTCTCTGATTTGAAATTCTGTTTTAAGTTGTTCACGAGGAAATCTTCACACACATCTTACTCACATGAAACAAACAAATTAGATATATTTTGTATGGTTCATTTTAGTTCAGGTTAGATTGGGTTCTTTTTTAAATAAAGAAAGCTGAAAAATATTGCTTTTTAGTCAACAAATTTTTGGATTTTTTAAGGTACCGGTTTCAATTATTCTATGTATTCTTTGATTTTCCAGTTATTTTTGTAGAAGCTCAAGAACAGAAATTGGATAAAAATTATATTGACTACATTTCACAAAGTTTCCATTCTAGTTATTCCTCTACCATTTCTTTGGGAAATCATATGTGAACAAAATATTCATTATTTAAAATCCTACCACTTATCCCACCCAACCAAACATAGGCTCCTCCACCTAGGAACTTCTTCACCCTACCATTCCTTTAAAAAATTAATGTAAGCAAGATTTTCACAATTTCAAATGACACCATTCAGCATTGACACAATATCATCAATAGGCTTTAGACAATACAACATTAGGTTCAAGGTGGCCAAACATCAGTAGGTTAGTTTGGGCTTTTACTTTGCAATTTTCCATTAATATTCATCACTTAGGTACTGCACCACCAAAACACACATTCTCTTTCTCACTTTTTCCCTATATTGTTGAGGAAAGAGTAATAACAAGTCAATAAAGGTTGGTTGTAGTTTAAGGTAACTATGAGAAGACTTATACACAATTTGCATCCATGAAGCAATCCAACAGTTGAATGTTTAGTTCAATTAAGCTTTTGTTGTTAGTTAAAAAGTTTTTTTTTTCATTGAAAATTGAAGAAAAATATCCATGAATTGTTCTGCTCAAAAACTCAACTGTTCAAAACTGTTAGTTTTTTTTAGTTTCAAATTGTTTCAAAAGAAAGTAAATTGCAAATTTTCATTAAAAGTTTTCTTTGTTGCACAGAAGGTTAGGTTAGATTAGGCTGCATTTTTCTTATTTTCACATTACTTTTTATGCTATATTACTGAACTCCAAGTCACTTATTGGGTGTTATTGTGCCTGCCAACTAAGAGTATGTATTTGCAGATGAAATGAGTAGTCACATCATGTCCAGCAAATTAAGCTGCAAATTTACTATTAGAAATGATTTTCTTTGTGTTCTTGAAGCCATTTGAATGAATATGATGCTCTTTTCTTAGTTAATTAAGTTTTGATAAATATACACTTAATATATATATATCACAGAGCATATCACAGATAAATATCACAGAGCATGAGACATTAAAAAACCAAAATTGGCCAAGAGGCTTTTGTTTATTTACCTTTTAACAATAATACTGTTTTAATGTGATTAAGATGATGTGGCCCCTCATTTCAGTATTATTGTTCTTTGAGGTGTTCACAAGACAAGTTGTACACATATTTTATGGGTGTAATATAATATGCAATGGAAGTGGTTTGTTGGGTTTGGTTAGGTTTGATTGTTTTTTTTTTTAGTTATAATTTTTATAGCATGATGTTTTCTTTAAATGGAAGGCAAATTTGGAACTTGTTTTTTTCAGAAGCAATTTAAACATTGTTCAATTAGGTTGGGTTAGGCATTTTTCTTTGCAATACTTTGAGAAACAGAAATTGTGCAACATTTTTATACTCTCATTTTGTGTGCTGGTTTTATCTGAATCAACGTTTTGTTGGGCTATGTTAAGTTTTGTTGATTTTTACTATTTTCAAGCATAACTTTTGTAGAACATTACCTAACTGAAAGCCACATGTTGGTGTTATTTTGCTCATCAACCAAAAAGTAAGCATTCGTTCAGGAAGTGGATCATCAGCCCCATCATCTTGGTCAAATTCATAAACATTGTATTGGAAAGATGAATTTCAAGAATTTATAAAACACCATAAATGCACAAATCTATTCACCCTTCCTTTGCAAATGCTTACTTTTCAGTTGGAAAGCAAAATAGCACTAAAATTGCTTTGGTGGTAGGCAATATAGCACCAAAGAATGTGTTTAAACATTAACTTAGCCTAACTTCATTCCAAAAATACTATGCAAATTGTTCAGATGGTTGGTATACCCTGTGTGACTTTTCCTCCAGGGGTAGGTGTGTCTTCTTTGCATGACCAAGTTTGCATTTTATGAGCCTCATCAAGCTGTCTGTCATACTTTGTGGTCTAGTTCTCCAGAAAACTGTCCTCATTGTTTTTTTTTATTATAATTTGTGAATTGAATTGTGTTGCTTGATACTGAGCCATTTCTTGCTCAAAATACATTGCAGAGTGTAAACTCACATTTAGATGTTACAGGTTTCAATACAAATTTGCCCTTTATTTCATTGCCCAAGCAATTTCCTTTGTGTCCAGAATTGCACAATTCATGTACAGTCCTGTTGTCCAGTTACATTTTGAATCTCCATCTGCTATGTGAATGGCTGTCATTTTTAAGTGCATATGTTATTTTATTCTATATGATGTGGAATATTTGTGTGTGTGTTTGTTTACAGTGTATCAATGTTTTTGTTTACAACCACATTGCATTGTCAACAATGCATACACAAACAGATGTCTGCTGAACTAGTTGTGGTGTCATACTGTTGTGTGCACAGGTGTTGTCCCCCGTGGATGGAGTATACAGTGTATTTTGCTAGACAAGATCATATGTGCTGCTTGGTGTAGGCGGCACTCCGGGACAGGTCGGTGCAGCTGCAGCCACTCGTTAGCCATCAGGTGCAGCTGCAGCTGCTCGCTGACCGTCAGGTGCAACTGCAGCTGTTCTGGCCGTCAGGTGCAGCTGCAGCTGTTCTGGCCATCAGGTGCAGCTAGATGTGCTTTGTGCCATACCTGGCGACTCCGACGGTAGCTGGCTGGCTGCCGTCGGCTTCTGTCGGCTGCTGTCGGCTTCTGTCGGCTGCTGTCGGCTGCTGTCGGCTGATGTCGGCTGATGTCGACTGATGTCGGCTGATGTCGGCTGCTGTCGGCTGTTGTCGGCTGCTGTCGGCTGATGTCGGCTGCTGTCGGCTGCAGATGTCTCTGCAGATGGCCAGGCTGATGGCGTTCCTAGTGATGGGCTCGTCGCTGACTGCGGGACGGTAGTCGAGGTGGCGGTGGACGCGGGACGGTAGCCGAGGCGGCGGTGGACGCGGGACGGTAGCCGAGGCGGCGGTGGACGCGGGACGGTAGCCGAGGTGGCGATGGACGCGGGACGGTAGCCGAGGCGGCGATGGACGCGGGACGGTAGCCGAGGCGGCGATGGACGCGGGACGGTAGCCGAGGTGGCGGTGGACGCGGGACGGTAGCCGAGGCGGCGGTGGACGCGGGACGGTAGCCGAGGTGGCGGTGGACGCGGGACGGTAGCCGAGGCGGCGGTGGACGCGGGACGGTAGCCGAGGCGGCGATGGACGCGGGACGGTAGCCGAGGTGGCGGTGGACGCGGGACGGTAGTCGATGCGGCGGTGGACGCGGGACGGTAGCCGAGGTGGCGGTGGACGCGGGACGGTAGCCGAGGCGGCGGTGGACGCGACGGTAGCCGAGGCGGCGGTGGACGCGACGGTAGCCGAGGCGGCGTGGACGCGGGGCGGTAGCCGAGGCGGCGGTGGACGCGGGACGGTAGCCGAGGCGGCGGTGGACGCGGACGGTAGCCGAGGCGGCGGTGGACGCGGGACGGTAGCCGAGGCGGCGTGGACGCGGGACGGTAGCCAGGCGGCGGTGGACGCGGGACGGTAGCCGAGGCGGCGGTGGACGCGGGACGGTAGCCGAGGTGGCGGTGGACGCGGGACGGTAGCCGAGGCGGCGATGGACGCGGGACGGTAGCCGAGGCGGCGGTGGACGCGGGACGGTAGCCGAGGCGGCGGTGGACGCGGGACGGTAGCCGAGGCGGCGGTGGACGCGGGACGGTAGCCGAGGCGGCGGTGGACGCGGGACGGTAGCCGAGGCGGCGGTGGACGCGGGACGGTAGCCGAGGCGGCGGTGGACGCGGGACGGTAGCCGAGGCGGCGGTGGACGCGGGACGGTAGCCGAGGCGGCGGTGGACGCGGGACGACAGCCGAGGCGGCGACCTGTGTGACGTGTCCTCTGTAAGACGTGTCCCCTGTAAGACGTGTCTCTCTGTAAGCTAAGACAGACATGTATCAGGGCGATCCACGATGTAGTCGTGCAGATCTGATAATGGACGCCAATTGACCAAAGCCTGGTCGATTCGCCTCAAAAACTCAAATAACCAACCAACCAGCTGATCTGATATAGCTGATCTGCAGTAGTGACACCTCTACTAATATTTACTATCACTCACCTTAGCAAAAATTCATTCTGGATAGGGTTTGCCAGTCGATTTCGCTGAAGCCCGCGGCTTTATGATGTCACGCTCTCGAGTCGGTACAAATGACCCTGTAGTCGGCGCGTCCTTAAGCCCAAATAATCAATTAATCAGTCCAACTGCATCGCTCTACATTGCTACTCATTGCTACTCATTGTGTTATGCAAAGGACGACTGGCGAACGGAATGTGTTCTGCCTTTTTATCGTTGTCAGTGGTTTTCAGTCTAACCTTTAACGTTTGCAATGGACATCTTGGAATGATAAAGGTAAATTTTGTTGTAATAGTTGTATGGTAGTTATCTTTGTCGTAAAGGTGTATATGAATTCCTGCATAAACATGCAGTCAAGAAGTCAGATGCATCAAGAAGAAGTCAGATGCATAATCTAATCGACCTCCTCTCCGTCTATGGAGTAGTTCGATGTTCACCAGACGGTTACTGTTCAGTAGCCCAATCGTAGATAGAGCGTCCAACTTCCACTTGCCGTGATGGGAGTCAATTCGCTGGCTGATATCACCGTCGTATTTGTTTCAGCAACACTGGGACGTGGTCGGTTGATCTTGACCGCCGGTGTCAGCTGCGGTGACGAGCTCGGTCCTCCGGTGATTTCGCGGGACGTTTGCCCGTCGTCGTTATTGGGATCCTCTCTTGGGACTGATCCTCTGTTGTCCTCCTGTGGAGCGCTGCTGGCAGGTAAGTATCTCCCCAGCTTGTTGGGCATCAACAACCGAGCCATCTTTTCATAGAAAAAGTGGTATGTCTTGAAGGGGGATTTCACAACTTCTGTTTGTTGAAAATGCTGATATGATTCTAACCGAAGCACTAGACTAAACACTGGTGTCTGACGCTCGCCATAGAAATGCATTACCTTTGTCGTGTGGTGCCTCACTCTTCTCACATTATGCAATTTCAATGGATAAATCATGGTTCCATCCTTTCCTTACTACATCTGTGACAAGCGGTACTGTTAGGATTATTTTGGGTGACTATGCTGAGGGAGGGGTGCCCCTTCCCTGGGATGCACCTTTCTCTCTGTCTGGGGGCCGAGCTGCCAGTCAGCTGAATTACAGAATGACAACAAACAAGCACATCGGGCTACATTAGGAGCCTTTGTATATATTCTTTGTAACTTGAGGTCCAGAAGCTCCTACAAACTTGCAGGTCAATTATGCTAAAATTGATATGGAATCTCAACCGTCATTCATTCGTCTATAACCATATTTTATTGCACATTTATTATCATTCTAAAACTTCTTTCTGTGTGCCACAGTAAAAAAACATTATATTTTGCAAACTGTTTAGAATACAGTGTAGGTATGCCAGAGCCATGGTGGCCATTTAACATGATGCTTATGACAACATGCTATTCTGCATTTAATTATTTTGTGTCATTTTTCCCAGTTTTTACCACTTAAGAGTGATTAAAATCACTGAGTTATTGAACATACCTCTTTGCCTGCTGAATTTCGCACTCTGTTTGAAACATGGAGAGCTGAGATTGTGGCAAATTAGTGATGGCGTATATGTCAGAGTTGGTGTGGTAGAATTTGTACCCATTGTTGTATTTGAATGCAGTGTAACTTCAGGGGGAGTCTAGTTTTAATGCTATAATGGTGAATTGGGTATATCATGGTGACAATGGCAACTGGTAATGCAAATAAATACAAAGTATGCTCGGCACTGATACCTGGATCACGGAGGGTCTTGGAGACCTCTGCTTGGACTCCGGGTCACCGATGCATTTTATGTTCAGACTATGTAATGCTTGCTATGGAACTAACGCTAGCTTTGCATCGAGTATGAATCCAGAGATACCATGAGCATTATGTGGTCTGCGTTCCCGACAGAAAGTATAGCGCCCTAGTGCTATTTGCTTGCAAGTTGTGACAGATGCGTGGCAATGAATCTCAAGAGCATGTAGTACAGAGTGTCTTACTTTTCAGGTTTCCAAACATGGAGAAGGGTATACCTGAAGGATACATTGCCCAGGAGGCTGGGTCTGCTGCCAGGGATGCAACAAGCAATGCAACAAAATCGGTTTTCTTTGACAAAGGAATGATAAAAACAAAAGAAGTCTTATTGAAGTTTGGAGAAATGGTAAGTGTAAGCTTAGATGTGACAATGCATTCATTTATGGGTATGTGTCGAATATTTGGAAATCATTGTCAGATTCAGGTAATGCAATATGTCGTGAAGAATGTTCATGACAAATGCTGATGTTTAATCCACGTCTCCTTACAGCATTTTCCCAGCTCTCTTACCAGGAGGAGGCTGCGGAACTGAGAGAGCGGGGAAGGTGATTGCCACCTCTGGTAATTCCCCCTGTAATTTCTCTACAGGCATGCAATACAGGGGGAGGGTATAGGTAGCTGTCTGGCGACACCCTGGTCCAGCATAGCTGTTAGAAACTGAGATAAGCACATGCAAGGGATAGGACATCGTACCCCAAGCCATTTGCCGACTGAACTACCATGTTGGTCTCCACTTGCCTCATCCTAATTGGTATCCACAAACATGCTGATGAGGGTTTTACAAAGTGAGTGCATAATGTTAGCAAGTCGTTCAGGTAATTTTACACTGAGAAGCCTAAGTTATTTAGGTTATACATGTTGAAGTTTACAGTGTGAATTTACATTGCGTTCGTTCTGGATTAATTCAGATGTCAGATTACAGACTGATTCAGATTGTGTCACCATTGGCTTCAATCAACCTGTACCATGTCATGTATTTCAACCGGTCCTCATCTGTAATGTGGATACCATCACCACATCACTGTTTCCTTCAGGCAACCCATACCTGGTCCTGCACCTCGACCCAAGCTCGACCCTCAACCTGCACCCTCAACCTGCACCTCAGCCCGAGCCATGACCTCAACCTGGACCTCGGCCCGAGCCGTGACCTCAACCTGCACCTCGGCCCGAGCCGTGACCTCAGCCTGCGCATCGGTCAGAGCCACACCCTCAACCTGTGCCCTTGATCAGAGCAGGAATCAAGTCCAAATCCTCGACCAGACCTGGATTCCATAGACCTGATGACCCGGCTCCTGCTTACGTGGTCCTTGATACTGCAGGTGAGGTGGCCGATATGCTTCGTTATTAGTCGTTACTAAATGTGTGAATCCACGAGGGAGCGGAAGCAGCTGACACTACTGGCCCAAGTCATTCGGCTCTCATTGTATTTGTCCAGCGTTCAGTGGGTGAACTGTTGTACGCCGTACTGCATGTTGCCAGTGTGCAGTTTTGTCGCTGCCGGCGAGCGGAAATGTACGTACAACTGCGAACGCTTCCTTTGGACACCGGCTAGTGCTCGCCGGCTCCAGTTAACTGATCAGGGATCGATGTCAGTATCGGTAATAGCGTTCTAATGCTTAGCTACCGTGTGGAATATCGCCTAAAGTGACAAAGAATCCCTTACTGATTAAGACACCGGAAACAGTCATGAAGGGCCGGCAGATCTTGTTTGAGTACTTCCACCTGCACCAGGGTTCGATTTATATATTTGGAGCCTTGGATTTGAAGATGAATATGTTGAGCCACTTAATGGGATGATATTATTTCTGTTTTCCATGTGATAAACATCCTTTTGTATGGCGAAATGCACGCTTGAACTCAGGAAATGTACGCAATATATTAACAAATAAAAATATATACGTTGCAATATTGAATACAGTCGTCAAACAGGGTGAATTACCTCCACAGCAAGAAAACAGATGATGATTTTCCTGTTGTGGTAATCCTCTCGATGGCAAAACTCGGCTGCTGTTCAAATACTTACCTGCACGCATATGAAGCTGACTACCGGACGCACCCGATATTGGGGCACCTACTACCATATCTACCGTGGAGAATGTGTGCTTATGGGAATAAATTCTGTCCCAAAAGGTTTTTTCTCGTAGGAAATTGGAAGTGACGGACGTTTTCTCAGCAAGTGAAGAGCATCGCAACCCACGCCAATGCTACCCACATGGGCGGATGAAGATGAGCTGTTGGGAAAGAAATCTTAGTTCCGTTATATGTTTATTGGGACATTCAATGGCGCATTTTTATATACAACTAGTCATTGAAAACAATTGCAATCGATTGGTAAGCAATGTGAGAAACAAAGCCTTTTGAGTGTAAATACCAGTGTAAATGCACTTGAGTACTTCACCTTTCATTGCGTCAGACGAAATGTACGACCCTCAATATAACAGGAGGTGCTGAGTTTACATCAAAAGTAGCGTTAGGGATTATGCTATATTACTCAATATAGCATAATATAATATATAGCAATATAGCAGTATAGCAATCCCTAACGCTACTTTTGATGTAAACTCAGCACCTCCTGCTATATTGAGGGTCGTACATTTCGTCTCACGCAATGTCTAAAACCCAAGAACACTTAAGAGCCATTCTTCGTTGCATTAAACAATTCACATTTCATTATTTCTGTATGCGATAGCTGCTGGGCGTTGGAAGCTCAGTGGTCAAGCTGATTGTCTGGCATGCCAGCGGTATAGGGTTAAAATAATGGTTTTTTGTTAGGTGTGAGATGTCGAAACGAGCACGGCAGGATGTAGAAATTTGCCATTGAATTAGTGTCATTTAGAATGCTTTTGATGTCTTTCAGGCTAAACGTTGAGTCCATGGTGTAGGTATTTGTGACTGGACCTTTATCATTTATTTTGAGATTTATAATTTACGAAGAGCTACATTCGGGATGGGGAGAATAATAGTCACGCCATAAACTGGTATTGTATTCCATATCACATGACATTCAGGTCATCCCATTACCTAACATTGCATTGCAAAATGTTGGTGTGTTGCCATTCCCTATCAAGAGCATGCACATGTTATTTATAAACGAGATACTGTTCGAAAGGAGACATGAATACTGCATCAACATTCATCAAGGAGCAGGATGCTGATACTTCTTGGAGTATGATATCGATTGAGTGTTCAGAAAGTGGTACATTCCACCCTATTCCATGAATAATTTATCACTGCAGCGGTATAGGGTCCGATTCTTCGTGATGCCCAACCTCCCTGCCTGTGCAGATGGTCTCTCCCATTGTGAACACTAGCTACGTATGTATAATTGCTCGCGCGTCTGTTTCAGCTGGTGCGCCTGATCGGCAACATCTGCGTGGCCTGCGCGTTTAACACGCGCGTCTGTTTCAGCTGGTATGCCTGATCGGCAGCATCTGCACGTTTAACACGCGCGCTTGTTTCAGCTGGTGTGCCTGATCGGGAACATCTGCGCGTTTAACACGCGCGCCTGTTTCAGCTGGTGTGCCTGATCGGCAACATCTGCGTGGCCTGCACGTTTAACACGCGCGTCTGTTTCAGCTGGTATGCCTGATCGGCAACATCTGCACGTTTAGCACGCGCGACTGTTTCAGCTGGTGTGCCTGATCGGCAACATCTACGTGGCCTGCACGTTTAACACGCGCGTCTGTTTCAGCTGGTATGCCTGATCGGCAACATCTGCACGTTTAACACGCGCGCCTGTTTCAGCTGGTGTGCCTGATTGGCAACATCTGCGCGTTTAACACGCGCGTCTGTTTCAGCTGGTGTGCCTGATCGGGAACATCTGCGCGTTTAACACGCGCGCCTGTTTCAGCTGGTGTGCCTGATCGGCAACATCTGCACGTTTAACACGCGCGCCTGTTTCAGCTGGTGTGCCTGATCGGCAACATCTCGTGCTGCTTTACACGCGCACGTTTAAACGCCGTTTAACACGCGCGCCTGTTTCAGCTGGTGTGCCTGATCGGCAACATCTGCACGTTTAACACGCGCGCCTGTTTCAGCTGGTGTGCCTGATCGGCAACATCTGCGTGGCCTGCGCGTTTAACACGCACGTCGCTCCGGCCAGCTTCTTCGAGTTCGTCGCCAGCACCGGCATAGTGATGGCCATTATTCTGGCCTTGCTCTACATATTCCATTTGCGCGAGAAGTTGGACTCGCGCTTGCCCATGACCCAGGCGGTGAGTGGCGCGGACTGGTGCTGGTGCCGGTGCTGGTGTCAGGCTGCGTGCTATGTGCCCGCTGCATTACCATTGTGTTGTGCGGCACAGTCAGTGGTTCGGTGGATAGCACGAGGTGACAGTCAAGTGGTTCGGTGGATAGCACGAGGTGACAGTCAAGTGGTTCGGTGGATAGCACGAGGTGACAGTCAAGAGGTTCGGTGGATAGCACGCGGTGACAGTCAAGTGGTTCGGTGGATAGCACGAGGTGACAGTCAAGTGGTTCGGTGGATAGCACGAGGTGACAATCAAGTGGTTGGGTGGATAGCACGACGTGACAGTCAAGTGGTTCGGTGGATAGCACGAGGTGACAGTCAGTGGTTCGGTGGATAGCACGAGGTGACAGTCAAGAGGTTCGGTTGATAGCACGAGGTGACAGTCAAGTGGTTCGGTGGATAGCACGCGGTGACAGTCAAGTGGTTTGGTGGATAGCACGACGTGACAGTCAAGTGGTTCGGTGGATAGCACGAGGTGACAGTCAAGAGGTTCGGTGGATAGCACGAGGTGACAGTCAAGTGGTTGGGGATAGCAAGTAGTAAGGGTTGGGTGTTAAGGAAGTAAGTGGTTGGTGAGAAGGTAAAAGGGTTGTAACGGTAAGTAAGTGTTGGTGGATAGCACAGTGACAGTCAAGTGGTTCGGTGGATAGCACAGGTAAGTAAGTTCGGATAAAGGTGAAGTCAAGGGTTCGGTGGATAGCACGAGGTGACAGTCAAGTGGTTCGGTGGATAGCACGAGGTGACAGTCAAGTGGTTCGGTGGATAGCACGAGGTGACAGTCAAGTGGTTCGGTGGATAGCACGAGGTGACAGTCAAGAGGTTCGGTGGATAGCACGAGGTGACAGTCAAGTGGTTCGGTGGATAGCACGAGGTGACAGTCAAGTGGTTGGGTGGATAGCACGAGGTGACAGTCAAGAGGTTCGGTGGATAGCACGCGGTGACAGTCAAGTGGTTCGGTGGATAGCACGAGGTGACAGTCAAGTGGTTCGGTGGATAGCACGAGGTGACAGTCAAGGGGTTCGGTGGATAGCACGAGGTGACAGTCAAGTGGTTCGGTGGATAGCACGAGGTGACAGTCAAGTGGTTCGGTGGATAGCACGAGGTAACAGTCAAAATGTTCGGTGGATAGCACGAGGTGACAGTCAAGTGGTTCGGTGGATAGCATCAGATGACAGTCAAGTGGTTCGGTGGATAGCACGAGGTGACAGTCAAGTGGTTCGGTGGATAGCACGAGGTGACAGTCAAGTGGTTTGACAGACGGCGCGATGTGACAGTCGTGCGGTTCTGGGGATAACACGATGTGATTGTCAGGTGGTATGGTGGGTTGGGGGGAGGAAGCTGACACAACTCCACTGGGTGGTGTGGTGGGTAGGGAGAGGTAGCTGACGCAGCTCCACTTATAGTGTGTGAGTGTGGAGCTGATCTGCCCGCTGTGTTATCTGACTGCGTAGTGGGATTTGGACTCGGTTGGGCATGACAGTGTCCGGACAAATTTTTGTATCACAACACTTGGTGTTCCAAATCTTCATATTGCAAATCTTCGCATGTAAAACTTCGTCCACACACCTTCATGCGCAAAACGCCGTATATAAACCTTCACGTTGCGAGTCTTTATATTATCTTCTAATTGCAAAGGTTCGTACGTGTTAAACTTCGTACACGTAAACTAAGCGATGTAAATTTCCGTATGGTAAATTCTCGCATGTAAAATTTTGTATCACAGACCTTCGCACGCACAAATCCTAGTGTGCGAATATTTGTAAGGAAACTTTCGCATACATCAGATCACCTCATAGACAGCATCACTGTGGCTAATTTCTTCCACTGTAACCGTGATTCGGTCATTTATACGCCGTAGTGTTCCATATATCAGCATCCAGAGCGCCTGCGATACGAGCACTCTCGGAACATTCCAGGTGATATGTCGGTGACTTGACCTGCGTGGTATTGATCTGAAATTTAGCGCACCGTTAGAGAAAGCAATGTGCCATAAGCTTTTTTCTGTGCTTGAAAGATGTCACATAAGAACAAAGTCCGGCACAAAGACACGAGTTAAAGTCTTCATTTCACCTGGTGTCATGACGTAATGCTACTATTCAAGTTTTTTTGTTGCAATTTTCTATGATGACCTATATATGCAGTCACGTTTAGTTTTGTACTATATTGCACGGAAACGGTACAATATTCAATGTACGTCTCAATTTCGCACTGTGGTAGTGACGTGACCTGACATTGGCGCCTGTTCTGGCATGGTGACTCTATTAGGCTACCTAGCGACCCAATCACCCTGAGGGCCTTTTCTCCTGCTGACACGTGACGTGCGCCGCTGAACTGCCGGGGCCAGCCAGTGGTGTCTGGAGCCTCGCAGCGATACCTGGCTGGGGAATCAGCTCGGAAAAAAACATCGGAGTTGACGGCGGGCGTGGAATTGACCTCCGTCCTCAGATGGTTATGTGGTGAACATTCACAATGGCTGCACGTCTGCTGGAGGTGGCCTTGAGGTGTGAGTCGAAGACGTTCCCAGCTGGGTGCCTTTTCCACCCATGTTTGGACATGTTTGGCCACTAGCGGCCTGCGTTGTGAGCCGAAATCCTGGAGCAGAATGGTTTGTCTATGCTCATAACTACTGCTTTGCAGGAGATGGTTTACTCTGCCATCTGGTGTTTCTTCTTCTTCGCGGCCTCGACTGCTTCCATCGTACACGGCAGCTCCTATATGTACCAGGAGCCTCTCATTGCCGCTGGGGTAAGTACATCGTACACGGCAGCACCTATATGTACCAGGGGCCTCTCATCGCCGCTGGGGTAAGGCCATGCTTCTGAGGGCACATGTCGGACAATAACAGGTCCTTACTACCCAGTTTTGTTTCAACGTCTGGTTTACTCCAGCGGTAAGACTAACCTCAGATGATGCCTGTCATCTGTGTCGAATGTACCCCGGTTTGACGCCTGATTACCCTGCGGCGGGACAATCACTGCTCATCGGATTTGCTGTTGACTTGCTCTACTTTACTTCCTTCAGCTCTGATATTTTGTTCAGCTAGACTTCGAACTTGGCATCTACCGCTTGACCGGGCTTTGAGGCTGAATAGCGCTGGCCGCGCCCGAATGAATGCCTTCTTTCCACATGGTATCTGGTGCATTACCGTTTGTTACCGCCCGGTTTGCTCTATAATATTGTGGCAAGCGGCGCCTTTTGGGTTCGTCCCCGGGTGTTCAGAATTCCAGCGCCACGGGAATTGTAGAGGATACTATTGGAAATTGGTGGTGTAGATTAATGTTATGCAAGAGTAATGCTATTTATAATCCAGCGTGAAGTGAGTGTAGTAAAATATGATGCATAAGATTCTAAACACGATTGGCATGAGTTCTAAAGTGTATATTCTATCATACGTCGGTTATTAATGTTCGGTGCTTATGCAAACAGCCAGGGATCGGCTATGTACATCGTGTACTGTCATTTGAGGAATCCCATGAACAACACGTTTCATTGAATGTCAAAGAACATGCAGATTTGCATCCTACTTTGGGTGATGCAATTTTATGAAAGACAGATTTACGATCGCGGGCAACTGAGCGATGGGGATATTATTTCCGTGCCGGTTAATGTGTGTTCTACCAGCACATCCGCACGGTACAAGTTACTAGTACCACGCGGTACTACCACGACCCAGGCGTTGAAGTTTGATATCGGTGTTGAGGTCATGGTGACCAAAGCGTCCCTGGTACATGAGCGAGCTAGATGGAGCAGGTAGCGCATGGAAAACATCACATGACAAAATGTTAAGGCGTGCTAACATCACCACTGTGTCAGTATGCGGCCGTTCCATGTGGCGGAATGCGGCGCAAAGCGCATCCGGTACTGCTGACCAGCATTTGCATCACGAAGTCTCTGCCATCTCTACTCTGACGTACAGAGCATGTGTTTCATATACACAGTGCACAGCACTAGTGCTCCCCAGCCATCGGATGGTGCTACGGAGCCTTTTGCTCGCTGACTTGTGATCCATTGGGTAGCATTTCATTTTCCAGATAGCATGTCTGTCGATTGTCAGTGCATCGTCGTGCAGATGCATGGCCTGCGCCAGGTGAGTGCTCCCGCCCGATGTAGCTCTGTTACCCTCCTTAGTGTCCTGTCCCCTGTAAGCACCACGTGTTGGGTGATCTGCCTTCCTCAGTCCTCTGGCATGCTTACGGCCGTGACCACAGTCCAACTGCGTGCAATGATCTTTTTCGTACCCAATTGTCGGGAAACGCCTATCACTGTACTTGCTGCAATGTATATTGATATGTCGGCGTTTAAATATGGTCGACACTTGGTGTTAGATGCTATGTAAAATCCTCTCGTCAGTATCAGTAGAAGGCATGATGCATAACGCATTTCCTGCAAGTCTTGTGCCTGAAATCTCTGTATGCCTTACCTCAGCGAATCTACATTTTTCAATAGAAGTAATTGCCTAAATAAAGCTCAGTGAAATAAGACAGGCACACTTCGTTACAAGCGGTAGCAGTTATCCACGGTCTGGCCGCGGTCGTGTGTGTGAGGCCCGCTCTGTGTGACGCTGAGGTGTTGCCGTCGCCCTGTGTCGGCAGTTATCCACGGTCTGGCCGCGGTCGTGTGGGTGACGCGCCTGTGTGACGCTGGTGTTGCCGCGCCCTGTGTCGGCAGTTATCCACGGCGCCGGGAGGCCGTCACCCTGTGTCGGCAGTATCCCGGTCTGCCGCGGTCGTGTGTGAGGCCCGCTCTGTGTGACGCTGAGGTGTTGCCGTCGCCCTGTGTCGGCAGTTATCCACGGTCTGGCCGCGGTCGTGTGTGTGAGGCCCGCTCTGTGTGACGCTGAGGTGTTGCCGTCGCCCTGTGTCGGCAGTTATCCACGGTCTGGCCGCGGTCGTGTGTGTGAGGCCCGCTCTGTGTGACGCTGAGGTGTTGCCGTCACCCTGTGTCGGCAGTTATCCGCGGTCTGGCCGCGGTCGTGTGTGTGAGGCCCGCTCTGTGTGACGCTGAGGTGTTGCCGTCGCCCTGTGTCGGCAGTTATCCACGGTCTGGCCGCGGTCGTGTGTGTAGGCCCGCTCTGTGTGACGCTGAGGTGTTGCCGTCGCCCTGTGTCGGCAGTTATCCACGGTCTGGCCGCGGTCGTGTGAGGCCCGCTCTGTGTGGACGCTGAGGTGTTGCCGTCGCCCTGTGTCGGCAGTTATCCACGGTCTGGCCGCGGTCGTGTGTGTGAGGCCCGCTCTGTGTGACGCTGAGGTGTTGCCGTCGCCCTGTGTCGGCAGTTATCCACGGTCTGGCCGCGGTCGTGTGTGTGAGGCCCGCTCTGTGTGTGACGCTGAGGTGTTGCCGTCACCCTGTGTCGGCAGTTATCCGCGGTCTGGCCGCGGTCGTGTGAGTGAGGCCCGCTCTGTGTGACGCTGAGGTGTTGCCGTCGCCCTGTGTCGGCAGTTATCCACGGTCTGGCCGCGGTCGTGTGGAGGCCCGCTCTGTGTGTGACGCTGAGGTGTTGCCGTCGCCCTGTGTCGGCAGTTATCCACGGTCTGGCCGCGGTCGTGTGAGGCCCGCTCTGTGTGTGACGCTGAGGTGTTGCCGTCACCCTGTGTCGGCAGT
Organism: Imbricaverruca yamaguchii; assembly: GCA_034440575.1. Lineage (NCBI taxonomy): Eukaryota > Metazoa > Arthropoda > Thecostraca > Neoverrucidae > Imbricaverruca > Imbricaverruca yamaguchii. Next base: position 79,617 of record JAOTOL010000884.1, on the reverse strand, counting down.
TATCCGCGGTCTGGCCGCGGTCGTGTGTGTGAGGCCCGCTCTGTGTGTGACGCTGAGGTGTTGCCGTCGCCCTGTGTCGGCAGTTATCCACGGTCTGGCCGCGGTCGTGTGTGAGGCCCGCTCTGTGTGACGCCGGCAGTTATCCACGGTCTGGCCGCGGTCGTGTGTGTGAGGCCCGCTCTGTGTGACGCTGAGGTGTTGCCGTCGCCCTGTGTCGGCAGTTATCCACGGTCTGGCCGCGGTCGTGTGTGTGAGGCCCGCTCTGTGTGACGCTGAGGTGTTGCCGTCGCCCTGTGTCGGCAGTTATCCACGGTCTGGCCGCGGTCGTGTGTGAGGCCCGCTCTGTGTGTGACGCTGAGGTGTTGCCGTCGCCCTGTGTCGGCAGTTATCCACGGTCTGGCCGCGGTCGTGTGTGTGAGGCCCGCTCTGTGTGACGCTGAGGTGTTGCCGTCACCCTGTGTCGGCAGTTATCCACGGTCTGGCCGCGGTCGTGTGTGTGAGGCCCGCTCTGTGTGACGCTGAGGTGTTGCCGTCGCCCTGTGTCGGCAGTTATCCACGGTCTGGCCGCGGTCGTGTGTGTGAGGCCCGCTCTGTGTGACGCTGAGGTGTTGCCGTCACCCTGTGTCGGCAGTTATCCACGGTCTGCCGCGGTCGTGTGTGTGAGGCCCGCTCTGTGTGTACGCTGAGGTGTTGCCGTCACCCTGTGTCGGCAGTTATCCACGGTCTGGCCGCGGTCGTGTGTGAGGCCCGCTCTGTGTGACGCTGAGGTGTTGCCGTCACCCTGTGTCGGCAGTTATCCGCGGTCTGGCCGCGGTCGTGTGAGTGACCCGCGCTCTGTGTGTGACGCTGAGGTGTTGCCGTCGCCCTGTGTCGGCAGTTATCCACGGTCTGGCCGCGGTCGTGTGTGTGAGGCCCGCTCTGTGTGTGACGCTGAGGTGTTGCCGTCGCCCTGTGTCGGCAGTTATCCACGGTCTGGCCGCGGTCGTGTGTGTGAGGCCCGCTCTGTGTGACGCTGAGGTGTTGCCGTCGCCCTGTGTCGGCAGTTATCCACGGTCTGGCCGCGGTCGTGTGTGTGAGGCCCGCTCTGTGTGTGACGCTGAGGTGTTGCCGTCACCCTGTGTCGGCAGTTATCCACGGTCTGCCGCGGTCGTGTGTGTAGGCCCGCTCTGTGTGACGCTGAGGTGTTGCCGTCACCCTGTGTCGGCAGTTATCCACGGTCTGGCCGCGGTCGTGTGTGGAGGCCCGCTCTGTGTGTACGCTGAGGTGTTGCCGTCGCCCTGTGTCGGCAGTTATCCACGGTCTGGCCGCGGTCGTGTGTGTGAGGCCCGCTCTGTGTGTACGCTGAGGTGTTGCCGTCGCCCTGTGTCGGCAGTTATCCACGGTCTGCCGCGGTCGTGTGAGGCCCGCTCTGTGTGACGCTGAGGTGTTGCCGTCACCCTGTGTCGGCAGTTATCCACGGTCTGGCCGCGGTCGTGTGGAGGCCCGCTCTGTGTGACGCTGAGGTGTTGCCGTCACCCTGTGTCGGCAGTTATCCACGGTCTGGCCGCGGTCGTGTGTGTAGGCCCGCTCTGTGTGACGCTGAGGTGTTGCCGTCACCCTGTGTCGGCAGTTATCCACGGTCTGGCCGCGGTCGTGTGTGAGGCCCGCTCTGTGTGACGCTGAGGTGTTGCCGTCGCCCTGTGTCGGCAGTTATCCACGGTCTGGCCGCGGTCGTGTGTGTGACCCGCGCTCTGTGTGACGCTGAGGTGTTGCCGTCGCCCTGTGTCGGCAGTTATCCACGGTCTGGCCGCGGTCGTGTGTGTGAGGCCCGCTCTGTGTGACGCTGAGGTGTTGCCGTCACCCTGTGTCGGCAGTTATCCACGGTCTGCCGCGGTCGTGTGTGAGGCCCGCTCTGTGTGACGCTGAGGTTGTCGCCCTGTGTCGGCAGTTATCCACGGTCTGGCCGCGGTCGTGTGGTGACCCGCGCTCTGTGTGACGCTGAGGTGTTGACGTCGCCCTGTGTCGTCAGTTTTTCGGCTACATCGCCATGGTGCTGTACGGCATCGACGCGTTCCTGCTGTTCCACGCGTGGCGGACGGGCCGGACGATGGCCAGCCAGCAGAGCGTCCAACAGGTGACGACGCCTGCCTACTAGACGTCCCGCAGGTCAGCCGCAGGTCTGCCGCCGGACACCGGGGCAGGCCGTGTACAGCCGGACAGTGGCATCGAGCAGCACTGGTCTGCCGCCGGGCAGCACTGGTCTGCCGCCGGGCAGCACTGGTCTGCCGCCGGGCAGCACTGGTCTGCCGCCGGGCAGCACTGGTCTGCCGCCGGGCAGCACTGGTCTGCTGGCGGACAGCACTGGTCTGCCGCCGGACAGCACTGGTCTGCCGCCGGGCAACACTGGTCTGCCGCCGGGCAGCACTGGTCTGCCGCCGGACAGCACTGGTCTGCTGGCGGGCGGTACCGGTCTGCCGCCGGGCAGCACTGGTCTGCCGCCGGGCAGCACTGGTCTGCCGCCGGACAGCACTGGTCTGCCGCCGGGCAGCACTGGTCTGCCGCCGGGCAGCACTGGTCTGCTGGCGGAGCGCGCCGACAGCACTGGTCTGCCGCCGGGCAGCACTGGTCTGCCGCCGGGCAGCACTGGTCTGCCGCCGGGCAGCACTGGTCTGCCGCCGGGCAGCACTGGTCTGCCGCCGGACAGCACTGGTCTGCCGCCGAACAGCACTGGTATGCCGCCGGGCAGCACTGGTCTGCCGCCGGACAGCACTGGTCTGCCGCCGGGCAGCACTGGTCTGCCGCCGGGCAGCACTGGTCTGCCGCCGGGCAGCACTTGTCTCCTGGCGGGCGGTACCGGTCTGTCGCCTCCCAGCCATATCGATTGCTGTTTATTTCGCTGGATGTCGACCGGATGGCACGCGCTGTAGAGCCATGCCGTACTCCGCGTTTGAGTCGCTGGGTCGCGAGTCACGAGCACTGTGGGTTGTGGAGCTGAAGCTAACTGGCGAGAGTTGTGTTTGGCTGTGTGGAGCCGGCCAGTATTGTGTTGTGGGGATTCGGCGGGGCGTGCGACCTGTGCCACAGAGGTGCCGGCTCTGGTGCTGCGGAGCGAAGTGCTGGCTGGCGTCGGTTGGTGACTGAGTTGCCTGGCGGAATGTTCGGCTAGCACATCATCATCGCCAGCCACAGGTCGGCACTCGTGTCTCTGACCCAGACGGCGATCCTGTGACCCAGGTGGCGTGCCTCTGACCCAGGTGGCGTGTCGCTGACCCAGACGGCGCGCCTCTAGCTCAGGCGTTGCGCCGCCGCCGCGCAGGTGGCGTGCTGGTGGTCTGCGGCGGCACAGGTGGCGTGCTGGTGGTCTGCGGCGGCACAGGTGGCGTGCTGGTGGTCTGCGGCGGCACAGGTGGCGTGCTGGTGGTCTGCGGCGGCACAGGCGGGTGGGGGGGGGGGTCGTGGTGTGGGTGTGGTGTGTGTGGTGTGGGAAGGTGGCGTGCTGGTGGTCTGCGGCGGCACAGGTGGCGTGCTGGTGGTCTGCGGCGGCACAGGTGGCGTGCTGGTGGTCTGCGGCGGCACAGGTGGCGTGCTGGTGGTCTGCGGCGGCACAGGTGGCGTGCTGGTGGTCTGCGGCGGCACAGTTTGCCCAACTGATTTACTATCTGGTTGAATTTGCACGAGTGCCACCAGCAGGCGAGACTCAGTGCCAGATTAGATGCGATGGTCCGATCTGACGATGAGGTGAGGAGCGAGCGGAGAGTCGGTACCTGTCGGACGGGCGGGCGGGCGACCCCCGGCCTGCACGGCCGAGCTGTGCAGCCGGTGCTGGGCGGAGTGTTGTCTTGTGCCGCACGCTGGGCACCTGAGCCGCTAGCGTCCGCTCGCAGGTATCTGCTGATGGCTGGATAGGCTGCTGAATCCGGCACCACGGCTGCCCGACATTAGCCGAGTAGTTACCGTTGTCATTGCAAGCAATATCACACTCGCTCATCATTTACGCGATGTACAAACATGGAAGAAAACGAGATCAACGAGGTCAGGTGGTCAGAGTACTGTGGTTCATAGCATCGGTCTTCCGGGATCATTTAGGTTCTGTCCCTACCCACAAACTGCACATTAGCACATTATAAATTTATAGCAAGCAATAGACACGTTAGCGATGGTTATTTTAGGTGATTCAAGAACGTCGGGTTCTGTTGCGCCGCACTCAGCCGGTTGGCTGTGCTGTGTCACGACTCGCGAAATGACCGCGAAGAGTGGGAAACTCGTGCCGTTCGCTGGCCTCTACCCGGAAGCCCCCCGGTTTGGAACGGTCGCGCCAACCATTACACGACCCCCTCCCCTCCCCACACACGCACACATTCATATCTTTAGCTGTTGTGAACGTGCTGAAGTTGTTATTGGATGCAGCGACGTCCACATTAGTGACGAGTCGTTATTGCTATGCAGCAGCTATTGCTATGCAGCTCAGCACGGCTCCGGGTGTACGGTGCGAGACGTCGGCTCAGTGCTGTGGACGGGAGGTGTCGTGAGTGGTGACATCTCGCCGTGGTCACGTCCGACCGGCAGCGACCCGCCAGACGACTGACTGCCCTGCCGGTCCTGAACCGCCCACCAGACCCGCCAGACGACTGACTGCCCTGGCGGTCACGTGTCCTGAACCGCCCACCAGACCCGCCAGACGACTGACTGCCCTGCCAGTCACGTGTCCTGAACCGCCCACCAGACCCGCCAGACGACTGACTGCCCTGCCGGTCACGTGTCCTGAACCGCCCACCAGACCCGCCAGACGACTGACTGCCCTGCCGGTCACGTGTCCTGAACCGCCCACCAGACCCGCCAGACGACTGACTGCCCTGCCGGTCACGTGTCCTGAACCGCCCACCAGACCCGCCAGACGACTGACTGCCCTGCCGGTCACGTGTCCTCAACCGCCCACCAGACCCGCCAGACGACTGACTGCCCTGCCGGTCACGTGTCCTGAACCGCCCACTAGACCCGCCAGACGACTGACTGCCCTGCCGGTCACGTGTCCTGAACCGCCCACCAGACCCGCCAGACGACTGACTGCCCTGCCGGTCACGTGTCCTGAACCGCCCACTAGACCCGCCAGACGACTGACTGCCCTGCCGGTCACGTGTCCTGAACCGCCCACCAGACCCGCCAGACGACTGACTGCCCTGCCGGCCACGTGTCCTGAACCGCCCACTAGACCCGCCAGACGACTGACTGCCCTGCCGGTCACGTGTCCTGAACCGCCCACTAGACCCGCCAGACGACTGACTGCCCTGCCGGTCACGTGTCCTGAACCGCCCACTAGACCCGCCAGACGACTGACTGCCCTGCCGGTCACGTGTCCTCAACCGCCCACCAGACCCGCCAGACGACTGACTGCCCTGCCGGTCACGTGTCCTGAACCGCCCACCAGACCCGCCAGACGACTGACTGCCCTGCCGGTCACGTGTCCTGAACCGCCCACCAGACCCGCCAGACGACTGACTGCCCTGCCGGTCACATGTCCTGAGCCGCCCACCAGACCCGCCAGACGACGACTGCCCTGCCGGTCACGTGTCCTGAACCGCCCACCAGACCCGCCAGACGACTGACTGCCTGCCGGTCACGTGTCCTGAACCGCCCACCAACCCGCCGACGACTGACTGCCACCTGTGTCGCTGGCGTGGGTGGTGGCCGCAGTGACGACACCTACTCCGTGGATGGGTGGTGGTGCCACCTGTGTCGCTGGCGTGGGTGGTGGCCGCAGGTGGACGACACCTATTCCGTGGATGGGGTGGTGCCACCTGTGTCGCTGGCGTGGTGGTGGCCGCAGGTGGACGACACCTACTCCGTGGATGGTGGTGGTGCCACCTGTGTCGCTGGCGTGGGTGGTGGCCGCAGGTGGACGACACCTACTCCGTGGATGGTGGTGGTGCCACCTGTGTCGCTGGCGTGGTGGTGGCCGCAGGTGGACGACACCTACTCCGTGGATGGGTGGTGGTGCCACCTGTGTCGCTGGCGTGGGTGGTGGCCGCAGGTGGACACACCTACTCCGTGGATGGGTGGTGGTGCCACCTGTGTCGCTGGCGTGGGTGGTGGCCGCGGACGACACCTATGGATGGGTGGTGGTGCCACCTGTGTCGCTGGCTGTGTGGCCGCAGGTGGACGACACCTACCCGTGGATGGGTGGGGTGTTCCACCTGTGTCGCTGGCGTGGGTGGTGGCCGCAGGTGGACGACACCTATTCCGTGGATGGGTGGTGGTGCCACCTGTGTCGCTGGCGTGGGTGGTGGCCGCAGGTGGACGACACCTACTCCGTGGATGGGTGGTGGTGCCACCTGTGTCGCTGGCGTGGGTGGTGGCCGCAGGTGGACGACACCTACTCCGTGGATGGGTGGTGGTGCCACCTGTGTCGCTGGCGTGGGTGGTGGCCGCAGGTGGACGACACCTACTCCGTGGATGGGTGGTGGTGTCACCTGTGTCGCTGGCGTGGGTGGTGGCCGCAGGTGGACGACACCTATTCCGTGGATGGGTGGTGGTGCCACCTGTGTCGCTGGCGTGAGTGGTGGCCGCAGGTGGACGACACCTACTCCGTGGATGCCTGGTGCTGCCACCTGTGTCGCTGGCGTGGAATAACAGCCGTGTAGTCTACCGTGTCGCGGGAGCAGCATGGCTTTTTGAACAACACCGCTGGCTTTAAAGGTGTGCCGGTCGGCGTGATTTGCCTTCTAAGGGGTATTGCACACAATGAGAGGTTGGCGGAGCGGCTGGGTGAACGTCTTGAGGCCGGTGGTGCTGGCCGAGGCGGCACGCTGACGAGCCCGTGTATACAACGACCAAGCGCTCGTGACGCAGGCTTTCCATTGGGCCTTGTTTTGACTGTTCACATGCGCTGTGTGGTAGCTAGCTGCGGTAGAATAGAGACTGCGTTCCTGAGACGCTCGATAGCCAGTTTCACTCCATGTGTAGTAGCTTGATGTCATTGTTGTGGTGCATAATCGAGCAGTGTTTGCCGTGTGCGAGGATCCTCTTGTGATTCTGTTTGTGCGTGTATCTTTTATCGGACCAAGTCACAGTTACGCCAGTATCTGACGTGTTATGTTTGCCGCGCTGCCATTTAATATTGTGCAGTCGTTACTGACCGAGGGGGAAAGCTTGCCTGCTTTGTTTTCCTGCAGTGGGTCTGAATACGACTTTCGTTGCTGAATCTATGATTTCCCCCACAACACCGCACTGCCTCTGGCCGCATTACCATCAGCAGAGCATTGCAGCCGGGCCGTCGATGTGTTGCTGGGTCGAACTGGCGGCCTTGTGGCGGGACGACCAGACTGCCGTGACACCACGCCGGCCACGTGTGAGCAGCGACCACGCCGGCCACGTGTGAGCAGCGACCACGCCGGCCACGTGTGAGCAGCGACCACGCCGCCAGTGCACCGCCGACATTCCGGTCCCGTCTCCAATCCAGTCGTGTTTAGGTGTTGGCTGGTCTCGGACTTGCTTCGTCGTGTTGTGGTAATGCCGTGTTCAGGCGGGAATGTCTCAGGCGTGTCGTCTAGCTTAGACGTGGCCGTACGGTGTCGGTCGTCTGCCTACTGACGGTCCCTGAGGCCGCTCACCAGCTGCCGCTTCATCCGGCCGCAGTCGGATACCCGCCCTCCGGCCAGCTACCCGGCCACCGTGGGCACACCGTGCGCTGACCTGGACGGGTCAGCTGAGGCAGGGCCACAGAGGTCACGTACACAGCTGCTGGGCCCTGTCAGGACCGCACCGTCGGCTGGATAAAGCCGCGGCACTTGTGGCATGTACAGAGCGGTGCGCGGGCGTTTGTGTGTCAATAAATCAACGTACGGTACCGACATGTCTTGCGTGGCGACTGGCGTTGCAGCGGCAGACAGCGTAGCTGATGCTGGAGCAGCTGGCAGCGGGACCGATATGAGAGCAGCTGGCTGGTTAGCTGATACTAGAGCAGCTGTCAGCAGCAAGGACAGCTGGGATAGTTGGCAGAGTGACTGATGCGGTAGTAGATGGCAATGTGACCAACGCTGGCGCAGCTGGATCAGCTGGAAAAGCTGGGCTGTTCCATGCAAACTCATTCGGTCGATAACATCGCACCCGCCCTGAAACATCGCCATCCGCCTAGCCGTATACTATGTCATCACTATCTGCCCGACCGCATACCATGTTATCACTACATGCCTACCCGTATGCCATGCTGTCATCGCCTGTCCATGCTGTTCCGTATATCACATCGCTATGGCTCTCCCGCCAGTATGCCATGTTTCACCGCCTGCCGAGCCATCTGCGCCTGCCCCATGTTTGGAAAGTTATGTGATGTTTGATGTCTCACCATGCGTTCTTTGACATTGCTACTTAATTACTTAAGGCGCTGCTCGCTCTGTCTTAGGAGGTGCCCAAGACGCTGCCGTCGGCAGAAGACGACCACCCTTCCGACCCTCTAACCTGGAGGGTCCAGTACTGCCTGACCGGTCGTCCTGTCTGATCCACCTGCCTGTCAACACCCTCTACCTGGAGGCTGCAGTACTGCCTGACCGGCCATGCTGCCTGATCCACCTGTCTGTCAACACCCTCTACCTGGAGGCTGCAGTACAGCATGACCGGCCGTCCTGTCTGATCCACCTGTCTGTCAACACCCTCTACCTGGAGGCTGCAGTACTGCCTGACTGGCCGTCCTGTCTGATCCACCTGTCTGTCAACACCCTCTACCTGGAGGCTGCAGTACTGCCTGACCGGCCGTCCTGTCTGATCCACCTGTCTGTCAACACCCTCTACCTGGAGGCTGCAGTACTGCCTGACCGGCCGTCCTGTCTGATCCACCTGTCTGTCAACACCCTCTACCTGGAGGCTGCAGTACTGCCTGACCGGCCGTCCTGTCTGATCCACCTGTCTGTCAACACCCTCTACCTGGAGGCTGCAGTACTGCCTGACCGGCCGTCCTGTCTGATCCACCTGTCTGTCAACACCCTCTACCTGGAGGCTGCAGTACTGCCTGACCGGCCGTCCTGTCTGATCCACCTGTCTGTCAACACCCTCTACCTGGAGGCTGCAGTACTGCCTGACTGGCCGTCCTGTCTGATCCACCTGTCTGTCAACACCCTCTACCTGGAGGCTCCAGTACAGCCTGACCGGCCGTCCTGTCTGATCCACCTGTCTGTCAACACCCTCTACCTGGAGGCTGCAGTACTGCCTGACCGGCCGTCCTGTCTGATCCACCTGTCTGTCAACACCCTCTACCTGGAGGCTGCAGTACTGCCTGACTGGCCGTCCTGTCTGATCCACCTGTCTGTCAACACCCTCTACCTGGAGGCTGCAGTACTGCCTGACCGGCCGTCCTGTCTGATCCACCTGTCTGTCAACACCCTCTACCTGGAGACTGCAGTACAGCCTGACCGGCCGTCCTGTCTGACCCACCTGTCTGTCAACACCCTCTACCTGGAGGCTGCAGTACAGCATGACCGGCCGTCCTGTCTGATCCACCTGTCTGTCAACACCCTCTACCTGGAGGCTCCAGTACAGCCTGACTGGCCGTCCTGTCTGATCCACCTGTCTGTCAACACCCTCTACCTGGAGGCTGCAGTACTGCCTGACTGGCCGTCCTGTCTGATCCACCTGTCTGTCAACACCCTCTAACCTGGAGGCTGCAGTACTGCCTGACCGGCCGTCCTGTCTGATCCACCTGTCTGTCAACACCCTCTACCTGGAGGCTGCAGTACTGCCTGACTGGCCGTCCTGTCTGATCCACCTGTCTGTCAACACCCTCTACCTGGAGGCTGCAGTACTGCCTGACCGGCCGTCCTGTCTGATCCACCTGTCTGTCAACACCCTCTACCTGGAGGCTGCAGTACTGCCTGACCGGCCGTCCTGTCTGATCCACCTGTCTGTCAACACCCTCTACCTGGAGGCTGCAGTACTGCCTGACCGGCCGTCCTGTCTGATCCACCTGTCTGTCAACACCCTCTACCTGGAGGCTGCAGTACTGCCTGACTGGCCGTCCTGTCTGATCCACCTGTCTGTCAACACCCTCTACCTGGAGGCTGCAGTACTGCCTGACCGGCCGTCCTGTCTGATCCACCTGTCTGTCAACACCCTCTACCTGGAGGCTGCAGTACAGTCTGACCGGCCGTCCTGTCTGATCCACCTGTCTGTCAACACCCTCTACCTGGAGGCTGCAGTACAGCCTGACTGGCCGTCCTGTCTGATCCACCTGTCTGTCAACACCCTCTACCTGGAGGCTGCAGTACTGCCTGACCGGCCGTCCTGTCTGATCCACCTGTCTGTCAACACCCTCTACCTGGAGGCTGCAGTACTGCCTGACTGGCCGTCCTGTCTGATCCACCTGTCTGTCAACACCCTCTACCTGGAGGCTGCAGTACTGCCTGACCGGCCGTCCTGTCTGATCCACCTGTCTGTCAACACCCTCTACCTGGAGGCTCCAGTACAGCCTGACTGGCCGTCCTGTCTGATCCACCTGTCTGTCAACACCCTCTACCTGGAGGCTGCAGTACAGCCTGACCGACCGTCCTGTCTGATCCACCTGTCTGTCAACACCCTCTACCTGGAGGCTGCAGTACAGCCTGACCGGCCGTCCTGTCTGATCCACCTGTCTGTCAACACCCTCTACCTGGAGGCTCCAGTACTGCCTGACTGGTCGTCCTGTCTGATCCACCTGTCTGTCAACACCCTCTACCTGGAGACTGCAGTACTGCCTGACTGGCCGTCCTGTCTGATCCACCTGTCTGTCAACACCCTCTACCTGGAGGGTCCAGTACAGCCTGACCGGTCGTCCTGTCTGATCCACCTGTCTGTCAACACCCTCTACCTGGAGGCTCCAGTACAGCCTGACCGGCCGTCCTGTCTGATCCACCTGTCTGTCAACACCCTCTACCTGGAGGCTGCAGTACTGCCTGACCGGTCGTCCTGTCTGATCCACCTGTCTGTCAACACCCTCTACCTGGAGGCTGCAGTACAGCCTGACCGACCGTCCTGTCTGATCCACCTGTCTGTCAGCTGCATCTTCCTGTAATAATCTTTGACACGGTAAGTCAGAAGCGCGCTTACTCGAGCGGACAAACGTTTTTGTGTTCTTTCATGCTTTTTAGAATCCCCAAATCAATCGAATCAGTTTGATGCTCCCAGGTAGAAATATATGTACGTGATCGGTCGGAACTGCAAATCACGGGCTGGGCGCTGCATGACCGATGTAGTCGATGCGCCCCTAAACTCCAATAACCAACCAACCATAGCTCGGGCAGTTCCCCAGATATAGTGACGAGTTTCATTTTACGTACATCATGCTCCAAATCCCTATAAGCAGTTTGTTATTGGGTTATTGGTTTTTGCGACACGTCGACCGTTGTGTCATGTGGCGTCGCCAACCTATAACGCTTATTGGTCGCGGGCGGAGAGTAGCGACAGGGCCAGGCGACGGCGGGATCGGCACCTCGCCGACCGTGATGGTGCACGCGTCAATTCGTGCAGCCACCTATCGACAAGAATTGGAAGCAGACTACCACCGATAGTAATGAGCAGATGTATTAGAATAGGTCAGGGTGCTTTTGTGTGCTGCTCGGGGTCATGCTTATTCTTTTGGCTCAGTATTTATTTGGTTCCCAATATCTCTCGCAGACGTAAAATAGGACCATGTGAAGTTTCTCACCCCCAATACTTGCTAGCCTCGCACTAACAGATGTGGACACTATGAGACGGCGCAGGTGAGGGGGGGGGTCGGAGCTGGCCGTTGGAACCACACTGACAACTACAGCTGGTTGGTGGGACCACACTGACAACCACGGCTGGTCGGTGGGACCACACTGACAACCACAGCTGGTCGGTGGGACCACACTGACAACCACAGCTGGTCGGTGGAACCACACTGACAACCACAGCTGGTCGGTGGGACCACACTGACAACCACAGCTGGTCGGTGGGACCCCTGACAACCACAGCTGGTCGGTGGCACCACACTGACAACCACAGCTGGTCGGTGGACCACACTGACAACCACAGCTGGTCGGTGGACCACACTGACAACCACAGCTGGTCGGTGGGACCACCTGACAACCACAGCTGGTCGGACCACACACAACCACAGCGGTCGGTGGGACCACACGACAACCACAGCTGGTCGGTGGGACCACACTGACAACCACAGCTGGTCGGTGGGACCACACTGACAACCACAGCTGGTCGGTGGGACCACACTGACAACCACAGCTGGTCGGTGGGACCACACTGACAACCACAGCTGGTCGGTGGGACCACACTGACAACCACAGCTGGTCGGATGGCTTAATGGATTCATCGGTACATTGCAATTATCAGTTGCTCGCCGCTCTGGCCAGACGTGGATGAGTTGCCATTCTTCCTAGATATGGATGAGTTGTGACGCTGGTCAGACGCGGATGCGTGGCACCGGTACCTGTCGTGCACGGGTGCGGTATGTCGGTCAGTGGGCAGCTGACGCCGACGTCGGGTTTGTACCGTACTCGGCCGGTCGGCTGGCCCGGGAACCGGTGGGATACGGCGGGCCGGCGGAACAATTGCCCCTGTCGGGCGGCAGATCGCCGGCTCCAACGTTCAGCTGAGCGGATATGATCGGCCCGTTGACGGCGCAGTGGGTCACCCGTCAACTGTAGGTCAAATGTACGTACGCAGGTGCAAATATACCTTAGCAGAAGTGCATATAATCTCAGAAGTATATCAGCGCAATTATATGTAAGTACATGTCTATGTAAGCGTAAAAGTACGTAAGCGCAAATGTGCGTGGGAGGAAAAAAACGCAAATGCAAATGTGCGTGAGGGGCAATGTACGTAAGTGCAAATGTGCATGAGGCCAAGCGTACATAAGTGCATTTGCCAAATGCACACGCAGTAAGTGCATGTGCGTTAAGGGAATGTGTGTCAGTACACTGTGCATGAGTGCCACGTACGTGCGTGAACGCAAATGCACAGCCTTGGCTCCAGCCTTGACACCAGCCCAATCCTAGCACTGGCCGGAGGCATATTGCCTTGTTTGCTCCGAGAGCTTCACTACCTCCCCGGACGGGGCGGATCAGCGCCAGGGTTAGGGTCACGGCAGGGTCTCGTGACGCGTCACACGGCCAAGACCAGGGTCTCGTGACGCGTCACACGGCCAAGGCTAGGGTCTCGTGACGCGTCACACGGCTAAGGCCAGGGTCTCGTGACGCGTCACACGGCCAAGGCTAGGGTCTCGTGACGCGTCACACGGCCAAGGCCAGGGTCTCGTGACGCGTTACACTGCCAAGGCCAGGGTCTCGTGACGCGTTACACGGCCAAGGCCAGGTTCTCGTGACGCGTCACACGGCCAAGGCCAGGTTCTCGTGACGCGTCACACGGCCAAGGCCAGGGTCTCATGATGCTTCACACGACCAGAGCCAGCCGCATACGCTGCAGTCTGGAACCGGACTACTAATGTCAGATAATCATACAAACAGGCTGCGCCCATATAGGAAAAATGGGACCAGAATCAGTGACCGGACGATCAGCACCAGATAGTCTAGGACCAGTGGCCGGGCGGTCAGCACCAGACAGCCTAGGACCAGTGACCGGACGGTCAGCACCAGATAGTCTAGGACCAGTGGCCGGACGGTCAGCACCAGATAGTCTAGGACCAGTGGCCGGACGGTCAGCACCAGATAGTCTAGGACCAGTGACCGGACGGTCAGCACCAGACAGCCTAGGACCAGTGGCCGGACGCGGTCAGCACCAGACAGCCTAGGACCAGTGACCGGACGGTCAGCACCAGATAGTCTAGGACCAGTGACCGGACGGTCAGCACCAGATAGTCTAGGACCAGTGACCGGACGATCAGCACCAGATAGTCTAGGACCAGTGACCGGACGGTCAGCACCAGATAGCCTAGGACCAGTGACCGGACGGACAGCACCAATAAGATAGCCATAGCGACCAGTGACCGGACGGTCAGCACCAGATAGCCTAGGACCAGTGACCGGACGGTCAGCACCAGATAGTCTAGGACCAGTGACCGGACGGTCAGCACCAGATAGCCTAGGACCAGTGGCCGGACGGTCAGCACCAGATAGCCTAGGACCAGTGACCGGACGGTCAGCACCAGATAGTCTAGGACCAGTGGCCGGGCGGTCAGCACCAGACAGCCTAGGACCAGTGACCGGACGGTCAGCACCAGATAGTCTAGGACCAGTGACCGGACGGTCAGCACCAGATAATCTGGGACCAGTGGCCGGACGGTCAGCACCAGATAGTCTAGGACCAGTGGCCGGACGGTCAGCACCAGATAGTCTAGGACCAGTGACCGGACGATCAGCACCAGATAGTCTAGGACCAGTGGCCGGACGGTCAGCACCAGATAGTCTAGGACCAGTGACCGGACGGTCAGCACCATATAGCCTAGGACCAGTGGCCGGACGGTCAGTACCATATAGCCTAGGACCAGTGGCCGGACGGTCAGCACCATATAGCCTAGGACCAGTGGCCGGACGGTCAGCACCAGATAGTCTAGGACCAGTGGCCGGACGGTCAGAGTCGGATAGTATAGGACCAGTGGCCGGACGGTCAGCACCATATAGCCTAGGACCAGTGGCCGGACGGTCAGCACCAGATAGTCTAGGACCAGTGGCCGGACGGTCAGAGTCGGATAGTATAGGACCAGTGGCCGGACGGTCAGCACCAGATAACCTGGGGCCAATGGCCGGACGGTCAGAGTCGGATAGCCTGCAGTCGAGCCACGACCGAGATCAGGCTGTTGACTTAGGCTCTATTCATGCCTGGCAGTCTCGGCGTCATGGACCTGGCTCAGACCACAGACCCTACAGTCCCAGTTCAAAGGCCTTCCACTAACCTCCACGGTGGCTTAACTCACTGCAGATACCGCGAGATCGTACATTTCAGCTCGTTTGATGGGAGCATGCGAATTTGAGAGGGCAGTAGGTTACCAGTAAAGGCAGCCCAAGTGTCGACCACTTCCCCGCGGGAGAAAGCAGCATTCCAATCAGCAGGGGCGAGATCAGTATAAACGACGCTTTTATCGATACGGCCGCGACAAATTGATAATAAAGTTGTCTAGCAACTTTAGGTGCCTGGATGGCTGCAGTTATAAGTAAATGGTCCCTGAAGAGCACGACACAACTTGAATAACGGCGATCAAACTTTCGTCGTTGGACAGAATAGCGCCGAACAAGGCCCTGGACCGAAACTCTTGGTCATGGATAAATTGATGCACAGGGAGGTTGTCAATTAGGTTCAATGAACGATTTCGTTGATCGTCACAGCGCAACAGATTATGGTGCAGGTTGCCAGTGTCACTTGGTTGTGTCGAACGGATGCAGCCATGCTTTACATCTTTCAATCCGCTCCGCAAGACCATTAACCGATTAATACCGAAAGCGCTTCTCTTGGAATTCAGCGAAGTTACTTTAGGACTTCGTTGTGGAGCTGGCCAGCACGCTGTGGACTTTCGCAACGATTGCGTCACCGAAAGCAGCCTGTTCCGATCTGGCAACTGTAGCTGCCAACCGACATTGACGTAGTGCAAGTTGCACTGATTGCTTCATGATCCGCCACTGTAGTCTAACGCATACAAAGGGTTTGATAACGTATCACAATTCCAACTGTGTCAGGTGGTGGTTATTGGCTTTACGACACGTCGACCATTGAGTCATGTGGCGTCGCCAATCTCTCACGCTGATTGGTTGCGGGAGAAGAGTAGCGACAGGTGATGCTCGAACCAACAGTCCTTCGATTATGAGACGGGCAACTTACCCATAGACTTCTCGACCCCCAATTGTCAGGAGCCATACCGACAGAGCAAGTCGCCAGTGGCGGATATAGCCCTCTGTTTTGCGTGGTATCATACCCACTGGTCCAACTACCGCGTAGCTCTAATTCATAAACAATGCAGTAGTGTCGCTTTGTACTCGGTTGCAGGCGGGTTAAACCGTACTAGGTATCGGTTTTCATTGGATTAAAGACCACGATAGTGTGTAGGGACGCAACGCACAGCTACGGATTACGTCTGCCCAGTAGGAACTCCTGCGTCTGACACGTCGCGGTTAGGAGTTTCATCAACCATCACGGAAATCAAACGTTTTCTCAGACTTCTCTCAGATCTGGCAATCCCCACCCGCCACACATAGATAGAACTTGTTCCACTCTCGAAAGTAACGGAACTCGAACATCCTGATCATATCGAAAAGGATGTCCAGTCGGGACGATTGATGGACTTCTTATCTTCAGTGTCATTCTCCGCAATATATTCTCCTCGCTGATATACATGACATGTAAACTTTGTACCACAATGGGACCATTTTGACGGCTACGAACGACGTGAAGATGGATACTGTACTTTGTTAGCTACAAGAGTTATGGGCGCAAAATGACCTTAGTAGTCCACGCGCCCTTAAGCCCAAATAAGCAATCAATCATATCGAAAAGGAAGGAGGGACTGCAGTCGAATGTAATTCTAACTGACCCGTGTTTAACCCGTCCCGTCTCGGGTAGGGGTCTTCAACCGCCCCCGCCCCTGAGGTTTTTTTTCGCGGATAGCGGACGAATGGCGCGCTGCAGCGCGCCCAAATTTGGCATACCTTTTCCAACATAAATTTGACATGCTGGTTCAAAATTTTTAGGTCAGGTCATCTAGTTTCAACGAGTTAGTCAAGGTCAAGTGAGGTCACCTCAAAAAAGTTAAACCAGTCGTTGCGATTTAACGGATTCAGATATGTTAATGAAACTTTCAGCGTTTGCTTATCTTTGCGTATGTAACGAAACGTACGAGTGGAATTTTTCATTTTTCCCCCATTTTTGACTACATATAAATGTTGCATATTCGCCAAATTGCAGTTCAAATACAGGATTCCGGCTAAAGTAAGCATTTTTTATGAAGGCAAATTGACATCCAACAACGTTTCTCGGTCTTCTCTACCCAATGGAAAAGGAAAATTAAAGAAAACTTGAAAACTCAAAATGTTGAAATAAAAACATATATTTTGGGGGTAACAAAATTATAGCCCTGATCGATTTCGCTGTCCTTTTCTCATTCCAAATATTTTTTTATCTCATATATCCCCAAAATGAACTCCCCAGAGTCAAAAACATAATGTAGTCGTGAAAAGTCGTGAAAATCTAGCCCCCCTGGTGACATCACTTTTGGGGAAAATTGTTTTGGGGGGTGGACCCGGATCCTACTCGTCGAGCACTTTCCGATGGCACCTCTTTCGTTTTCGTGCGATGCTTAGTTTGGATTTTAGAGGGGGTCTTCAACCGCAATGCGATACAGATGATAGATCCGGCATTTGACATCAGGTCACCCATATATCAGCACTTTATCGGGTCAGTTACCGGAACGGGGCCGCCCACCGAACCGGCGGTGACGAAATCGTCATGAAAGTCTACAGCGTGCAGGCCAGCTCCCGAAGGAAATTCCAAAGTAACTTGGCTGAATTCCAAGAGAAGCGCTTTCGGTATTAATGGGTCAATGGGCCTTGCAATGCGGACTGAAAGATGTAAAGCATGGCAGCATCCCGTTCGGAACAACCACTGGTGATCTGAATCATCATCTCCTGATGGGTTGTGACGATCAACGAAATCGTTCATTGCACATAATCCACAACTTACCGGTGCATCAATTTGTACGTGACCAAGACTTTCGGTCCAGGTCCTTGTTCGGCGCTACTCTGTCCAACGATTAAAGTTTCATGGCCGACATTCAAGTTGTGTCGTGCTCTTCAGCGACCATTCATTTATAACGGCGGCCACTCAGGCACCTACAGTTTCATGGACAACTTTATTCTCAATTTGTCGCATTATTCTGGCCATCGATAACAGTAACGCTTAGATTCACAATGACAAATGCGGAAGTTTTCCGTAGGGAGTAACATGCAAAATGACATGATTCGCATGACTGTCATTCGCGTTTATGACAACCTTGAGTTGAACAAGTTTGGTTCCATTGAACTGTCACGAACTTGACCGGAGTTGACCTCGGTGACCTGGCACTATCTTGAAGCAATACAACTTAACAATATGCATCAAACTAGTCGCGAGTATTGCCATGCACACTTCTCCTTCGCCGATATACGGGAAAAATCGTGTATCAGCGCCGATTTTGTGGTCTGACACTACGAGATGTTTTGACTTTGACGGCCTCTAACTCGAAACATTTCCGGCGCGTTTTCGTTTTTCTTGTTTTGAGCGACGCGCCGGACATTTTGAGGCAGGTACACAAAACATGGCGTATATTGACCGGTAACATCGAGTTATTTACGAAGCATCGGAGGGGTCGGCGGATTTGCACGTGATAACCTATAAGAAATACGGGGGTTTAGTTTAAATCATGAAGCATACCTACTTCTATGTGCGATTATACTATTGCACAAAATTACTTTTCTGGCTTCAAAACTCCTTGGCAAGCTGGTGGCCTTTTTTGGATCGATTTTTTCCCATACAATTGACAAGTACATTTTAGGTAGTTTTGGAGCCATGCTGTCGCAATTCCTACTTGCTTCGAGAACCTTTTCCAAGCATTAGCCGAACCCATTTTTAATAGCCGGACATTCCCTTCGAACTGAATTCAAGGCATCTTTTGGTGTCATAGCGGTATCCTCAGTCAGGTTTTGGCTTAGTTATCTTCGGTCTATATTTCCATTGACCTTCATTAGTCGCCGCATATAGTGCATTTAGTAGTCATCGACAATAGCCAACAGTAGAAGGAATGATGGAAATACTAATTCCACGGCCTATATCATCAGCTGAGTATTGTTCCGACCAAAACCCCCAAGCAGGGTCTCTGAACGTCAAGGCGAAATCTCGCCTCAAACGCCAATATTTCAGGTCAATAAGTATATTTAGAATACGAATGGTGAGCACAGACTTGAGGTAGCGCACAATGTTTTCATTAGAAAAGAGCCGAGGTCATGCCAGGTCACGGACGGCAAGGACTGTCTGCGGCGTCGACTGTAGCTTTGACTATCAGCAGCACTGACTATTTGTGGTGCGATCTCTCCGTAGCACCAACTGCCTGAAGCACGGACCGTCTGTAGCACTGCCAGTAGCATTGACTATTTGTAGCACTGACCGTCTTTGGCATGACCTTCCGGTGGCCCCGACTGTCTGTAGCACGTGCTGTTTGTAGCATTGTCTGTAGCACCGACTGTCTCTGGCACCGACCGCCTGGAGCAACGTCAGTGCCACTGACTATCTGTAGTAGCACTGACTGGCTGTAGCACCGACTGTCTGTCACACAGACTGTCACATAGACTGTCTGTCACACAGACTGTCTGTCACACAGACTGCCTGTCACACGGACTGTCTGTCACATAGACTGCCTGTCACACGGACTGTCTGTCACACAGACTGCCTGTCACACAGACTGCCTGTCACACAGACTCTGTATCATCGACTGTCTGTACCGCGGGCTGTGCTTGATGTCTCACATCATTGACCCACTCCGCGACCTATGTCAACGGAACGTCCCGGTAGCCGTATGGTGTAATAGTTCAGGTAGCTATGTGGATGCGCCTCGACTTGCATTTTCGCCGTTGAACACACCTCAGTGCCTTGCCCGTCGTGTTTGTCAAGATTGCTCCGTTTCTTGCTGTTTGTTTTCAGCGGCTGAAACAGTGAGATTGCATCTGTGGCACAGATGCCCACGGGTGTTGCGAGCATTGAACAGCATGCGACGGAAGGCTTACACATGTTAGTGGAGAGCTCGGATAAATGCATATCACCTCCACCCACCCGCACCCTCGCCCGACAGCTGAAGTGCCCGCATTGCCGCTGTCCATCCCCCTGCACCGACTATGCACGCGTCGGGTCACTTGTCACGCGCTCGCATGGTCTCAGGTCAGCTGGCAGCCGGCCTGGCGAAGGCACGGTAATGTCGGTGCATTAACGTTGCATTGACATTGGCGGGATTGCGAGAACGTTAGGCAAGATCGGATGGCCATAGAAAACAACCCACGACCAGCGGGTGTGCCAGCGGGTGTACCAGTGGGTGAAGCAGTGGGTGTATCCGGTGTGCCAGTGGGTGCACCTGTGGGTGTACCCGATGTACAGCGGGTATAGCGCCGGAAGCGTCAGACGTGCCCCTTCGGCAGCTCACCGTACGAGTCTACAGGTCCGCCGTACTGCCGGCCATAGCTGGCGTAGCCGGACCTGTCGCCGTAGCCGACGCTCCCGTGGTGGCCGGACTTGTCGCCGTAGCCGACACTCCCGTGGTGGTCGGGTCCGTCGCCGTAGCCGACGCTCCCGTGGTGGCTGGGTCCGTC
Source organism: Imbricaverruca yamaguchii (assembly GCA_034440575.1). Lineage (NCBI taxonomy): Eukaryota > Metazoa > Arthropoda > Thecostraca > Neoverrucidae > Imbricaverruca > Imbricaverruca yamaguchii. Next base: position 59,365 of record JAOTOL010000884.1, on the reverse strand, counting down.
GCCGTAGCCGACGCTCCCGTGGTGGCTGGGTCCGTCGCCGTAGCCGGCATTCCCGTGGTGGCTGGGTCCGTCGCCGTAGCCAACGCTCTCGTGGTGGCCGTAGCCTGTCGAGTCGTAGCCGCCGTATCCGCCGTACTCGCCATCGGCCGGGAATCCGTGACCGGGCTGGCCGTAGGTGAGCATCTCGTCCAGGCCGCCCATGAAGGAGAGGCCGAGCGACTTGTGCAGCGAGCCCACCTTGGCGAGCGCGACGATGGCGATGCTGCCGAGGCGTCGGCAGGTCAGTACCGCAACACACGGTCAGGCAGGTCAGTACCGCAACACATAACACACGGTCAGGCAGGTCAGTACCTCAACACACGGTCAGGCGGGTCAGTACCGCAACACATAACACACGGTCAGGCAGGTCAGTACCGCAACACACAACACACGGTCAGGCAGGTCAGTACCGCAACACACGGTCAGGCAGGTCAGTACCTCAACACACGGTCAGGCGGGTCAGTACCGCAACACATAACACACGGTCAGGCAGGTCAGTACCTCAACACACGGTCAGGCGGGTCAGTACCGCAACACATAACACACGGTCAGGCAGGTCAGTACCTCAACACACGGTCAGGCGGGTCAGTACCGCAACACATAACACACAATCAGGCAGGTCAGTACCGCAACACACGGTCAGGCAGGTCAGTACCTCAACACATAACACATAATCAAGCAGGTCAGTACCGCAACACACGGTCAGGCAGGTCAGTACCTCAACACACGGTCAGGCAGGTCAGTACCTCAACACACGGTCAGGCGGGTCAGTACCGCAACACATAACACACAATCAGGCAGGTCAGTACCGCAACACACGGTCAGGCAGGTCAGTACCTCAACACACAGTCAGGCAGGTCAGTACCTCAACACACGGTCAGGCGGGTCAGTACCGCAACACATAACACACAATCAGGCAGGTCAGTACCGCAACACACGGTCAGGCAGGTCAGTACCGCAACACATAACACACAATCAGGCAGGTCAGTACCTCAACACACGGTCAGGCGGGTCAGTACCGCAACACACAACACACGGTCAGGCAGGTCAGTACCGCAACACACGGTCAGGCAGGTCAGTACCTCAACACACGGTCAGGCAGGTCAGTACCTCAACACACGGTCAGGCAGGTCAGTACCTCAACACACGGTCACAGCTGGCGAGACTGCAGGTCCTGCGACAGAAAGGTATTCAAATATCGCCAGCTGTGGAAAAGTTGTACTTCCTTGCGATAATTCAGTGGCGCCAGTTGGAGGAAGTGGCGATGCTTTCGGCCTATGCAGCTGAACTCGTCTCGCATGAGGTCAGTTGTCGGCATGCGAGACCCGTTTGGATACTCACACGAGGTCAGGAATCGGGAATGACGGCTCATCTGAGCGTTCGCGTGAGGTCAGGAGCAGGGGAGGGCGGCCGGTCGCAGTACTCACACGGGGCCAGGAGCAGGGAAGGGCGGCCGGTCGCAATACTCACACGGGGCCAGGAGCAGGAAGGGCCCGGTCGCAGTCCACACGGGGCCAGGAGCAGGGAAGGGCGGCCGGTCGCAGTACCCACACGGGGCCAGGAGCAGGGAAGGGCGGCCGGTCGCAGTACCCACACGGGGCCAGGAGCAGGGAAGGGCGGCCGGTCGCAGTACCCACACGGGGCCAGGAGCAGGGAAGGGCGGCCGGTCGCAGTACCCACACGGGGCCAGGAGCAGGAAGGGCGGCCGGTCGACAAGAGCAGGGAAGGGCGGCCGGTCGCAGTACCCACACGGGGCCAGGAGCAGGGAAGGGCGGCCGGTCGCAGTACCCACACGGGGCCAGGAGCAGGGAAGGGCGGCCGGTCGCAGTACCCACACGGGGCCAGGAGCAGGGAAGGGCGGCCGGTCGCAGTACCCACACGGGGCCAGGAGCAGGGAAGGGCGGCCGGTCGCAGTACCCACACGGGGCCAGGAGCAGGAAGGGCGGCCGGCCGCAGTACCCACACGTGGCCAGGAGCAGGGAAGGGCGGCCGGTCGCAGTACCCACACGTGGCCAGGGGCAGGGAAGGGCCGCCGGTCGCAGTACCCACACGTGGCCAGGAGCAGGGAAGGGCGGCCGGTCGCAGTACCCACACGTGGCCAGGAGGGAAGGGCGGCCGGTCGCAGTACCCACACGGGGCCAGGGGCAGGGAGGGCCGGTCGCAGTACCCACACGTGGCCAGGAGCAGGAAGGGCGCCGGTCGCAGTACCCACACGGGGCCAGGAGCAGGGAGCGGCCGGTCGCAGTACCCACACGGGGCCAGGAGCAGGGAAGGGCGGCCGGTCGCAGTACCCACACGTGGCCAGGAGCAGGGAAGGGCGGCCGGTCGCAGTACCCACACGTGGCCAGGAGCAGGGAAGGGCGGCCGGCCGCAGTACCCACACGGGGCCAGGAGCAGGGAAGGGCGGCCGGCCGCAGTACCCACACGTGGCCAGGAACAGTGAAGGGCGGCCGGTCGCAGTACCCACACGTGGCCAGGAACAGTGAAGGGCGGCCGGTCGCAGTACCCACACGTGGCCAGGAACAGTGAAGGGCGGCCGGCCGCAGTACCCACACGTGGCCAGGAACAGGGAAGGGCGGCCGGCCGCAGTACCCACACGGGGCCAGGAGCAGGGAAGGGCGGCCGGTCGCAGTACCCACACGGGGCCAGGAGCAGGGAAGGGCGGCCGGTCGCAGTACCCACACGTGGCCAGGAACAGTGAAGGGCGGCCGGTCGCAGTACCCACACGTGGCCAGGAACAGTGAAGGGCGGCCGGCCGCAGTACCCACACGTGGCCAGGAGCAGGGAAGGGCGGCCGGTCGCAGTACCCACACGTGGCCAGGAGCAGGGAAGGGCGGCCGGTCGCAGTACCCACACGTGGCCAGGAGCAGGGAAGGGCCGCCGGTCGCAGTACCCACACGTGGCCAGGAGCAGGGAAGGGCGGCCGGTCGCAGCCACCCCACGACGGGGCCAGGAGCAGGGAAGGGCGGCCGGTCGCAGTACCCACACGTGGCCAGGAGCAGGGAAGGGCGGCCGGTCGCAGTACCCACACGTGGCCAGGAGCAGGGAAGGGCGGCCGGTCGCAGTACCCACACGGGGCCAGGAACAGGGAAGGGCGGCCGGTCGCAGTACCCACACGGGGCCAGGAGCAGGGAAGGGCGGCCGGTCGCAGTACCCACACGGGGCCAGGAGCAGGGAAGGGCGGCCGGTCGCAGTACCCACACGGGGCCAGGAGCAGGGAAGGGCGGCCGGTCGCAGTACCCACACGTGGCCAGGAACAGTGAAGGGCGGCCGGTCGCAGTACCCACACGTGGCCAGGAACAGTGAAGGGCGGCCGGCCGCAGTACCCACACGTGGCCAGGAACAGTGAAGGGCGGCCGGTCGCAGTACCCACACGTGGCCAGGAACAGGGAAGGGCGGCCGGTCGCAGTACCCACACGTGGCCAGGAACAGTGAAGGGCGGGCGGTCGCAGTACCCACACGGGGCCAGGGGCAGGGAAGGGCGGCCGGTCGCAGTACTCACACGGGGCCAGGAGCAGGGAAGGGAAAAAGGGGGATACCCACAAGGGGAGGGAAGGGGGGCGGGGGGCAGTACCCACACGGGGCCAGGAACAGTGAAGGGCGGCCGGTCGCAGTACCCACACGTGGCCAGGAACAGGGAAGGGCGGCCGGCCGCAGTACTCACACGGGGCCAGGAACAGGGAAGGGCGGCCGGCCGCAGTACCCACACGTGGCCAGGAACAGTGAAGGGCGGCCGGCCGCAGTACCCACACGTGGCCAGGAACAGTGAAGGGCGGGCGGTCGCAGTACCCACACGGGGCCAGGGGCAGGGAAGGGCGGCCGGTCGCAGTACTCACACGGGGCCAGGAGCAGGGAAGGGCGGCCGGTCGCAGTACCCACACGGGGCCAGGAACAGGGAAGGGCCGCCGGTCGCAGTACCCACACGTGGCCAGGAGCAGGGAAGGGCGGGCGGTCGCAGTACCCACACGGGACCAGGAGCAGGGAAGGGCGGCCGGCCGCTGTACTTACACGAGTGCGGCGATGGCGATGGCAGGCGTGGCAGCCACCAGCGCCGCCTTCACACCGGCCAACTTGATGACTGGCAGCGCCTTCAGCAGGCCCGTGAAGCCGAGCAGCTTTGCCAGGGAGGCCAGGGTGAATGCTGACTGTTGCCGGGAGAGAGGAGCCAGTCCGACCTCGACACTGCGGTGTTCTGGGGAGGGTAGTCCTGTCAGCAGGGTAGCTGGGCTGTGAATATCAGTCGAGTACCTGAGCTGGGAAAATCAGTCGGGCATCTGACCAGGGAGGTCAACCAGCTACCTGAGCTGGGCAAATCGGTCGGGTACCTGATCTGGGTAGGTCAGTCGGGCACCTGAGCTGGGCAGACCAGTCGGGCATCTGACCAGGGAGGCCAGCCAGCTACCTGAGCTGGGCAGGTCAGCCAGCTACCTGAACTGGGCAGGCTAGTCGGGTACCTGAGCTGGGCAGACCAGTCGGGTGCTTAAGTTGGGCAGGTCAGTCAGATACCTGAGCTAAACAGGTCAGTCGGGTACCTGAGCTGGGCAGACCAGTCGGGTACCTGAGCTGGGCAGGTCAGTCAGGCAATTGAGCTGGGCAGATCAGTCGGGTACCTGAGTTGGGCAGGTCAATCGGGTACCTGAGCTAAGCAGGTCAGTCGGGTGCTTAAGTTGGGCAGGTCAGTCAGATACCTGAGCTAAACAGGTCAGTCGGGTACCTGAGCTGGGCAGGTCAGTCGGACACCTAAGCTGGGCATGTCAGTCCAGCTTCTGATTTGGGGAGGATGGGCGGGGCAGATCGTTACCACCGCTGCGGCACAACTTGGCGCGTCGGAAATGCTTGATGGCGAGCCTGTGCTGCCAGCAGTTGGTTCACACCGAGCATGTGTGACTTTTACAATGCTTGGTAGGTCCAGAGGTGAAAAAGTGCCCAGCCTGTCACCTACAGAATATCGAACATCACCAGGCTGTCACATGTTGATAGCTCGTATTAAGACCCGCATGCATGTGTGTGAGCGCGAAATATCGACCATGCCGCTGAAATGGGACAAAGAAGAACGCTTTAGTCTATTTATGATTACCAATTTGTTTAATTATATACGATCTTCAATTATTACATAATATGTCAAATTACAGCACACCCTATAAGCTAAGCTTGCTTATATGGTGGGTATCCATCAATGTCCATCTATGGTGCGTATTATTGTGGTTTAATGTGCTCACAATATGTTGTGCACACATTTTACTCAGCAAAGCAATACCACACGTTAGGCCAGCTTTTATTGTGAAAATATGCTGAATTTATGTGAGAGAAAAATAACATTTGTCTTTGAAAAAACATAAGGCCAGGTTAGGTTTCTTAACATTTGTATTATTGAACACACAAATCGTGCCTATATTGAAGAAACAACTTAAAATTAGGCAGGGTAAACCAGGCCAGGCTATTTTAGGTATGAAACAATAGTAGTACGTTATTTTGCTTTCTAACTAAAAATAAGCACGTCTGAGGGGAGCCAGCGGTCACATCATCCCAATCATGCTAATAAACATGGTATTACAACAAGCTTTTCTCCAAATCCAATGACTCATTGAAAATTAAATTCACCAATACAAATTGAATTCCCTTGTCCAATAAGGAAGTCAATGTAGCATCAATGTCAAGGGCACAGTGCCATAGGTCATATTTTGCATTAGTTTCGAGTAATTTATTTTTTAAAACCTTTTGGTGAATGCAACAAGTTCTGCTTATGACAAAGCGTGGGCCCTGACACAAATATATAAAACCCATGGAAGTGACCAGATGAAATCATTAAAATAAAGGCTCATATTAGGGGAACCAAAACATTTTTTTTCATGATAAGGATTACAGAAGTTTGCAGTGTGGCAAAATGGTTGAAATAATATGTATAAATAATAATATGTTGAAATATATTGAAATAATGATAATATATAAGATAATATGACATGTTAGACTGAGAAACGAGAAAAGTGTCAAACTGAGGAACTGAGAAAACTGCCACTTTCGTTAGGTATGCCCAGGGTTGGGTTTATATCTTGGAATTCTGGAATTGGAGAGGAAAATTATGGGGCCTTACATGTTGATATAGAGCAGAGGACTTTGAGGACTTTTATTTTTATCTGAATCTTGTATTATGAAAGGAAAACTGTGTGGCATTCCACGTTGGAGAATGATGTGATTTGTTTGTCATAAATATTAAAAAATCGCACTTTTCACGGTCATACTCCGTGTTTCCATGTTCACATGGTCATGACAAAACATCAAGGAGATTGCAGTCATTGTCAGACTCTATTCGTCTTTTGATAAAAAAAAAAGGAGTGGAAGACTTCTTGGAGATAAAATATATTTTGGGCGGCTAACATCAAAGACAAGACCATGCTTCCAATACTTGTCCTGACTCTCAAAGACGAAACACCACCTACGCAAACATACACAAGTTCAGCTTCAACAGCGCCTTGGTATTTATTAGGTAGATACGTACACACTGAAACCAGCTTTGAAAACACACTGCGCCGGAAAACGGAACTGCTGCGTCGGATTCAATCTCTGGACGGTGACAGGATACTGTCCCGTTTGAGATTGCCCAAAGTGACGCCCCGGTAATGGTTGCGGGCATCGACGATTGCAACAAAAGTATTTGCGATGGGTAAAATCCCGAAGGATCTGGGAGCATCACAAAGAGTGTGGCTATCCGCACGTACAACTTTCTCCGCGAATTGTCATTCGACAGTGGTGTGGAGACAGTGGAAAGCGGAGCCTTTTTCACGGACTGAAACACGTGCAGCCCGTGTCACGATGACTGCTCCCGCACACTGTAGCCACTGATCGTCAACTGGAAAATTGTAGCCGGTAGATGGGGCCATGATGTGAAGGTAACGGTATGTCGCTAAGTTTAGCCGTTTCCGAGAACGAGACCAAATCGTGAAAAACACTAAAAAATGTGCCTTCCGCTTTCCACACCCCCTCGCGTGCGCGTAGCGCGTGACTCGGAAACTGTTGCCACGACGATGTTGACAATTGTCGTGGCAATACTGAGGTGTTAGTTTGGTGTCAATCGATCCATTGGTTGTCGATATATGGCGGTCTGAATCGGGTCGATGGGGAGCGCTAAAATTGGTGATGTTCCGAACGCAAAATCTCAGTTTTACATGCTATTCCTACGGGCGACCGGTCATTCACCAGACACCCGTTCTCTCAGGACTCCAGTGACGCGCACGCGCAACACGTTGACCCGACCGCAACGAAATTGTGCCCAACGGATAGCCAACATTTGGAGCTTTCACGTGATGTCAGCCATATCTCGGTGCCTGTGATGGGAGCCGTGCCACACGCCACAAACTGCGCTGGAAAACGGAACTGTTGTGTCGGGCTCAATCTCTGGGTGGGGGCGGGACAGTTCGTAGGTGACAGGCTTTCCACGGCAATGTTAAAACCTATGGGCCTTACCACGAGTGGCCGAGTTTTTTCAGTCCCCCCCCACACTCGTCCCCTCGATCATAGCTACTAAATTGTTTCTGTACGCTTCTGATGCATGCACTGAAACAAGATGAGTACGTATATGTCTGGATGGTTAGAAAATATAAATTGGGCATGTTAAGAGGCAAAACGGCCTGATGATAAATACTACCCATACACAATGATAATAAGTACCGTAAGTTGTCAACATAACTGGATATATTTTTCAAATATCTGTCACCCACGCTCGTGGCCGAGTAGCCATTTTTTTTCACCTCTGGGTAGGCCATCCAGCGTAGTTAGACTTATTTATTAGAGCACAAGAATAATGGAATTTGAAAATCCATTAGAATCTGAGACAAGTGGCAAGCTTTGTCACTTGTCTCGTGAGTGAGGAAATGTGTGCTTAGACGTATGCCGGACCATCGAGGTGATTTGCGCCGCCTTTAAAGCTGGTGTGTCGTGCGAGCAGGCAGGGTAAAACTCGCCAATGATGCCAGGAGAACGTCCGGCCAAGAGTAGTCTAAAGCGGAGCTGAATCCTTGATAAATCAACTTGCATTCCTCTGCATATCTGTTTGTCATGCTCCTTCGTCAAGTAAAATAGAACAAAGCAAAGATAGACATCATGACCCACCCACCCCCTAAAAAGCATACCTTTTCCAATACATACATACATACATATATATATATATATGTATATATCCATGCTAATTTTCCGTACTGTCAGTGCCTTGTTATGCGGTGAATTCATTAGCAGCGCCTTTTAACCATCCCGCATGATCATTCGGCGTCAGCACTGGTTTTCACTCCTCCGCATTTATAGCTTGTGTCACAAATTACGTCTGAGAGGCTAAGCAGGTTGTGCAGGCTTTTTAGCAACATTATCATCTGTGTCGGATTCCTGAGCGTCCTCCCCCCCCCCAACCAAAAAAGAAACGATGGCAGCAATTCTGCTCGGTACTCCACTGAAATAATAGCCAATGTCTGCAGGCGCTGTACAAGAGCATTCGCTAGGGGCGCAGGTTACTGGCAGCGGCTGCACTGCTGAGATGTACCCCTGACGTAGTCAGCTGACAGCGGCTGTACCGCTGAGACGTACCCCTGACGTAGTCAGCTGACAGCGGTTGTACCGCTGCGACGTACCCCTGACGTAGTCAGCTGACGATGACAGACTGGTGTCGCTCAGTTCCGCGGCCACATGCACCCGGCAGATGCCGACACACGCCGCCAGGAGGCACAGCCATACCCTCGTCTGGTCTGATGACATCTCTGTGGGAATACAGGGTCAGGTTACACGGGACACCTGGCAGATGCCGACAAAAGCCGCCAGGAGGCACAGCCACACCCTCGTCTAGTCTGATGACATCTCTGTGGGGATACAGGGTCAGGTTACACGTGACATCTGTGGGGGTACAGAGTCTGGTTACACGTGACATCTCTGTGGCGATACAGGGTCAGGTTACACGGGACACCTCTAGTGGGTACATGGTAGAATGTTTTAAAGAAAAATTAAAGAGGTATTACAAACGTCCATTTGGATCGCCTTTCCCTTTCGTTTGACCATTTTGAGGAATCTCGCCATAAAAAAAAATATTCGAGCCATAATCATGTCTCCTGCTGGTCTGAAGACTTGGATGATATTTAATTTTAGACACTACTGCAGCGTTGCAGGCACCAGCATGCAAACTGTGCATAAACGAAGAACTACGATAGATGTAGACATTGGACTGATACCATTTGTTCCATGACGATGGAGGTTACATATTTGTATCTATGGTTATATCCGATGTCTATTTGTATGTACCTATTTGGCTTACAGTACATGAACATCGCAACCTTCGGAAATGTCAGCAAATTTCCAGATGTTGCAGCAGTTTCGTTGTTATCATTTACGTGCTAGTCAGAATGCACTGAAATGCCTCTTTGGATGGATCATAAAATGCCATCTAAAGCATCTGGTTTATTATGATTCGGCCACCGTATGTGGGTGAAGATTGATCCCGCTGGCCTTCTACATTTACTGCATGCTCATGTAATCGGCGTTGATGTGGACGTATCCGTCCAGCCTGCGCCATTCTACAGCCTGCGCCAGATCCTGCAGCCGGCTATCGTCAGTTGGGGCGGCGGTAGGTCGATGACATCGTTTGTTTTTTAAGCAAACGGTGTCAGTCGCGTGACGATGTTTATCAAAAGTCTTCGCTTGTCTACAATTTGCACATGGAACCCGACACTATGTACTGCATAGTGTCAGGTCACACGTGACATCTCTGTGGTGAGTGGATAGTGTCAGGTTACACGTGACATCTCTGTGGTGAGTGCATAGTATCAGGTCACACGTGACATCTCTGTCGTGAGTGCATAATGTCAGGTTACACGTGACATTTCTGTGGTGGGTGCATAGTATCAGGTTACACGTGACATCTCTGTGGTGGGTGCATAGTCAGGCCACATGTGACATTTCTCTACTGTATGTAAGCACAGTTATGGGCGCAAAATGACCCTGGCAGTCGACGCGCCCCTAAACTCCAATTCATCATCATCATGTGACATTTCTGTGGTGGGTGTGCGGTCAGGTTACACGAGATATATCCACGGTAGGTGCAGAGGAAGGTGTGCCATTAGAAGCTGCACAAATTGACTGGGTCGCAACTTTGTATATTAGGTACTGAAAGCAGTATTCCAAAGAAAACAAAAACAAAGCAAATCGATCCCCATCTTGCGCCGCGCAAAACAGGGCTGGTCGTGAGACCACTACAGCAGGGTGAACGATGGATGAGGCGCTATCAATTATGCACGCTACGCTAACTGCTGCATTATTTTGGAGGTTATGTTGGAACACGTTTTTGCAGCGCACGTTTCGTCAGTCTTTGACAGGCTAAGACCATCTGTGGGCGATCCGCACCAAACCCATGCCAGACTGGCAATGCGCCAAATACACACGCACTACTCAAGATGAGCTGCCAGTCAAGTGCTCACAGATTCGGTATTAGTTACGATATCCCTACGGCCTAGCTGCCTGTCTGATGGCACTTCATTCCATCCCGAACTATCTGAATACTGGTCGCTGAAAGCTCAGAAAAAATTGCGGCTAACAAAAGGTCATCGAGCTTGTGACCCACGTTTTTCGTCATTACGTTCCAACGTGGTTTCAGACCCGACAGCGATAGTACTCCGAAGGTGCAACAACGCCTTCCGTAGTATCGAGCTGCTCCAAGATCTGCCCGAACATATTCAGACAGTCACCCGACCCCTGTTTTTCCGCAGTGGATGCTAGCTTCATCCTGAGGCTGACCTGTTGGTGAGGTGCGAGCGGACGGGGACAGGACGGCTCGCCAGAAGGCTCTCGGAACGATAACCGATTGTGGCGCGCGCGTCAACAATGCTGGTTACCAGTGCGCACCTCCTGTGTTCCAATTACTGCATCGCACTGCACCAGATGCACAGCCAAGGGCCCAGTGATCGACCCCCACCCCCACCGCTCTTGAGGAACCAATAATAAACATAAACTGAGTGAAAATAAAGGCTGAGATTTTTACCACAAAAAATCATACCTTTTTGGAGCGCTTCCGGCGCCTAAAGCGGTCTTTGCTTCAAGACATTTTTTTGTCGGGCCTTCCCCTTCAGAAAAACATGGGTGCATCCCTGCATTGTATTACCATGAGGTATTTCAGTGGTCTACAACAGTCAAACCGATCATCCGTTTACCAAGAAGATGAAGAACATCAGCCAGCTGAACACACGCCCGCTGAGCGTCAACGCGTACCCAGTGTACGCCCAAGCCGTGGAGCGCGCCGCTCAGAAGGGGAGCAAGACTGGGTGGACGCGGTCAGCGATAATATAGCCACGAGCCAATTTGTGTCAGAAGCAAACGCCATCAGGCGCTGCCGATGTTCTAGTCAATAAAGATTTTGTTGTTCCATGAGCTCGGAGTGTCTAGTTCGTTGCACGAATTGTGCAGGAGCACACAGCAAATATGAAGGTCTGTGAAATGTGTTGTATGTATGCATTACATGGGAGGAATGATAAAGCACGCATTTTTGCAGCAGTAATAATGCGAATAATGCTGACATGTGGCGCTAAGAGTCTAACCATGATGAGGAAATGGCACGTCAAATTCACGAACATCCGTTAGATAATTTTGCGGAGGTCACGTTATATCAATTTTTGCCGAATGGCGACAGTACCGTCCGCCTTTTTCTTCAGTTTTCCCCTGCGCCAGATGGGAGAGTTTTCTAGCTGTCTTTTCCGGTATACTGTGCTTCTTATCACCCAACGCACAAAGTTAAGGGGCGCCATTTTTCCCCTACCAAAATAACAGTATGACGCACTCTGGTGTATAGTGTCCGCGGTGCTCGCACAGCCAAGTTAAGTGCAGGTTAAGGGCACACGTGCCATCTCTGTGGTGGGTGCGTGTTTAGTGGTGCTCGCACAGCCAGGCGACACGCGCCATCTCTGGTGGGTGCGTGTTCAGTGGTGCTCGCACAGCCAAGTTAAGTGCAGGTTAAGGGCACACGTGCCATCTCTGTGGTGGGTGCGTGTTTAGTGGTGGCCGCACAGCCAGGCCACGCGTGCCATCTCTGTGGTGGGTGCGTGTTTAGTGGTGGCCGCAGAGCCAGGCGACACGTGCCATCTCTGGTGGGTGCGTGTTCAGTGGTGCTCGCACAGCCAGGCGACACGTGTCATCTCTGTGGTGGGTGCGTGTTCAGTGGTGGCCGCAGAGCCAGGCGACACGTGCCATCTCTGGTGGGTGCGTGTTTAGTGGTGCTCACACAGCCAGGCGACACGTGGCATTTCGTCTGGTGGGTGTAGAACAAAGTGTCACGTAACGGCATGCCTGTGGCCGGAGCAGGGTCAGGCTGCAAGTGACGACATGGTGTGTATGGCGGGTGAAGTCTTACGAAGACACAAATTGCACCAAAAAGAAAGTTCCAGAATTATGAAAATGTGGTAAGCATGCGTATCCGAGCTACCCTTTAAAGCCGCCCCTGCCACTACATGTGTAGTATATCTACTATCTTTTGCGTGGTATATCTCCTATCGCCTGTATAGTAAATATCACATGCCCAGCATTGTATATCTTCCAGCACCTGCGTAGTATATCTCCCATCGCCTGTATAATATATCTGCCATCCCTTGCATTGTACATCTCCCATCCCCTGCATAGTGCATCTCCCATGGCCTACATAGTATATCTCCCGTCACCTGTGCGGTATATTTCCCATCACCTGTATAGTGTATATGAGCTGAGTTGGTCCAAGTGCCGGCTGAGCTGCACTCTGGCTGAGTCTCCGTTGCACCAGACACTGGGGGCAGACCTCCGTCGACTGCACGTTATACTGGCGTGGACCGCTGCCACCGCCAGAGGCGGGGGGGGGGTCTGGGCCGGTCGGACTGGATATCGGCTGGTTTGCCGGTCTCAGGTATGGAGGATGCCGGTGATGTGTCATCACCACGCACTGGATCGCTGGCCGGCCACACCCTCCCCCTTCATTCCGTACTGGGTCGCTGGCCGGCAGTCGCGTACCGAGGGGAGGGGGGGCAAGGGACGGTTGTTCCACTCCTTGAGAGATTGTGGGACCCCAAGAATCGTGCCGGGGTCTCCAAAACATTGCACCGGACACACTCAAAATCACGCCGGGCCCATAGAAATCGCACCCGGCCCCTGAAAATCGCATTGAGGGTCAAAAAAGTCACACAGGAGCCCTTGAAAATGTTGCCAGGGCCTCCAAATCGAACCGAGGCCCCTTGAAATCAGATTGGATCTCTCTAAAAATCCCTCCGGGGCCCCTAAGAATGGCGCTGGGGTCTCCAAAGGATCCATCAAGCCGTGGCCGCCTAGAAAGTCGTGCTGGGCTCCTGCAAATCACGCTGGGAGCTTCAATGTCGGGCCGGCGCCCCCGAGCATCACGCTGGGTGCCCTAACATTTGGGGTGAGGTCCCTTAAAATAACTGGCGCCCCAAAGGTCGTGTTTGGGTCCCCGAAAGTCATGATGTTGGTTTAAAAAAGTTGTCCAGGGCCCTTGGAAAGCACGTTGGGTCCCAAGAAGGCTAAGTATGACGCATACGTCGAAGCCACTGAATATGCCACTGTAGACCCAAAATGTACACCGACGTCTATGCAAATCGTATTGAGCCTCTAAAAATCGCCCCGGGAGCCCCAAAATTCGCACCCTGGCCCCTGAAATTACACTAGGCTCAAAAACATTAAAAACGCCGGCGTTCTTGGTGATCACGAAAGGAGCCCCAAAAGGTCGGGCTGGGGCCCATGCAAATTACGTTGGGCCTGGGGGTTCCAAAAAGACGCGCCAAGGCTCCGCTGCTATGGACTTGACAGGTCACCAAAAAAGTATCGTCGGGACCAAAAAAATGAAGTTGGGGAAACGAAAACAATCGGGACATATAAAATAACTGAGTGATATAAATAATGACGCGATATAAGCCCAACAATCGCGTCAAAACAGCAAAACGTGTTAGGCACCCAAAAAATGTGTTGAGGACGCTAAAATTCGCGCTAGCGATACCAACAAATGGCACCGGGGCCGAGGGGCCGAAAAGATCGCACTGGGATTGCAGAACGTCGCGTCGCAGTCCTTGAAAATCACACTAGGAACTCAAATGTTAGAACCGAGACACAAAAAAGTCGCGGCTGGGCCCCATAATGCAGTTGTTATCGAAATATCATTTTATGGCCTCAAACATCACGCGAAATATAAAAAAAACATCAGGCCCCGGACAAGAAACATGTCGGGGGCGCAAAAAATATCACCAGGAGCTCGAAGAACCGTATCGGGGCCGCCAAAAATATTCCATAGGTGGCCTTTTAAAAAACCTGAGTATTCAACATTAAAAACTGAATTGAACGCCTGAACGTTCCAAACTGGTCCCGAAAGAAGATTATCCGAAGTGGCCTTCTACCCTGAAGGGTGCTATCGACTCAAAAAGATTTATTGAGCAGCCGCAGCGGCGTAACAAATGGGCAGATACCCCTCCCTCTCTCTCCTGAGAGGGGTGATATCCAATGAAGTGAGCCGGGGATTAAAAAAACCGCGCTGGGGCCTGAAAAGTTCGCGTTAAACCCGATATTTCACGTAGGGGACTCCAAATATTATAGCGGGCCCCACACTGAAAAACAAATGAGCACAACGAGAGGGTGTCAAGGACGAAAGCATAGTAGTGCTGTGTTATCAGCACAGTCTCATATGGGCGCAAAGTGGCCCTTGATGTCGACGAGCCCCTAAACTCCAATCCACCACCACAGTCTCATGGTGCCATCCACCGTGCTTTCATTTTCCGTTCGCAATAACACGACCTTGTGCTTTCGGACACAACACATACAAATTGCAGGGTGGCAGCATATTGGCAGCCAGTAGCAGCACAGCATGACTGAGCTCACAATACTCGTGACGTCATAAACGCATAATGCATGTGCTTATATTGGGGTCTTCTTTTTCATGGATGGAATATTTGTGTTGCGAGACGCTATTTCCATGAGGCTCCGAACCGCCGTCATATTGGTATTTTCAATTGTGTGAGGATGTGAGGGATGAGGGATCTCGCTTTGTGCTCACTGCGAGGCCGAGGACTAAGCGCGACCAGAACGCTAGCAAGTCATGGCTGAAGCTATGGTACGCTGTCCACCTTGGTACTTTTTCAGTTCCATTTATATGTATAGATAGGTAAGGCGTTGATTTTGATTTGTGAAAATGGTGGGTGGCGGGGGGGGAGAGAAGAACGTGTGAAGCCAGTGGTCGGACCCAAATGGATTTGATGATGTTTCATTAGTCCAATGTTATGAGTTGAAATCATTTGGGGGCAGAGCCAACATTGAGGTGACACTTTCCTCCTCACAGGTACAGGAACAAGGCACATGGACACAGACATAAGTTAGCGGTTATCGTCAAGCATTACCCCTCACACTTTCTTTATATCACCAATGTATTCAAGTCGCCGTCAGCTAGCTGCCAGTCAGCTGTTGGTGACGTTACCCAAACGTACCGAGGCACACCCCCAGCCGGGTGCACTGAACGGCCCCAGTGCGTAACGAGGAATATTTGCAGGGGGTCAATGTGGTGCTTCTCCAGGGGCGTCAGCAAGAAATTTATGTTTACAAAGCAGTTGTTCAGGTACACGTTCAGGGCTTCACAGGACATCTTCCTTTTATGGGATTGCACTTTAGATTTGATGGGATTGCACTTTAGATGTCCTGCACAGGATATCTTCCTTTGATGGGATTCCTTTTGGTGGTTTGGATTGCACTTTAGATGCAGTACAGGGAATTTCCTGTTGGAGGGAGGGTGTGCAGGTGCCATTTCACGGGCGTTACAAGGGCTTTCTATCGAATGGCTGCAGATTCAGCTGCCGCTTCAGGGACTCTACCAACAATTTTCTATCCTGGTTGGTGTTTCAGATGTACGACGGAAATTTCATTTTGGGAGGGAGGGGAGGGACGGTCGTGGAAAAGCCAATTCATGGTCGTCACCAAGGATCAATGAGCTTGGTCAGTTTGGGTGAGGAGGGGGAATTGCATGACTTCCAACCTTCTGCCTGGCATACGCAACCCTTATAAACCTTCATTGCGATGGGTATTGCAGTGAAGAAACCTGTTTGAGTTATAATAGATTGTGAATGGTATGGGATTTAAGCTATAAGATATACACTGTCCCTTCAAGCAGGCATGGATGTAGTCTGAATATGATTGATGGGGCATGGGTGTAGAAGAAAGAATGTGCTATGGATGATCTAGTGAATTATGCTAGATACGTTGCGGTTGATTAGTTTCTTTGGAATGGATGTATGGTATTGCTTTGGGTGTGTCAGATTCCTTTTTCACATCTTATGATATCTTTTCTTCTTGGGTTTAGCTCAGATGTACACCTGTGACTCTTATCAAGCCCTATCACTTTGTGATATAATAACATTGAAATAGGCCTGAAGAATAGGGTGTTTAAAGTTTGTTGATGACGTTCCAAATGGGAAGTCAAGCATCGCTGAGCTCTACAGATTTGACGTCACAGATATTTTGATCAATCACGAAGCGTGGGACTCTGAGGTGCTTCTTTGAATTACTTAAATAACTTATAGATTTTTAATAAATAAACGAATCCCACTATCGTCTTTAAAATTTAAAATCACTAGTGGAACTTGAAAAAAAATACCAAAATTGACCAAGGTAGTCAGGGCGCCCTAAAACACCAATCCATGACCACCATGATGTGTGCCACCCACCTTTTAAAGTGGTCGTGCGTTGCATAAATTTATCCATAAGGTACGCTTTGAAGTAATATATACTTGGTAAATATATAAATAATTATGATACCATGGCTTCGTTGGATTATTTCATGACACATGCTATGCATAACCTTGTAGTGAATGTAATATGATCCCGTCGGGATCGACCCACCATAAATCTGAATAAGTAACCGACTAGAACAATACGTGGAATGGAAAATTTGCATCCTCTCGTCGGAACTAAAGGTAGGTAATTATTGGGTCTCAAACTTTCAATAGATGAGACGTCTCGCTGGCTTCACTGCAGCGAGGACTCTGAATCCAAATGCCCAGTGGGCCACCTTTGGTAAGCAGAACTGGCGATGCGGTATGAACCGCATGTCGAGTTAAGGTGCCCAAGCGGACGCAAATCAGATACCATGAAAGGTGTTGATTGCTCACGACAGCAGGACGGTGGCCATGGAAGTCGGCATCCGCTAAGGAGTGTGTAACAACTCACCTGCCGAAGCAATCAGCCCTGAAAATGGATGGCGCTAAAACGTCCCACCGATACTCGACCGTCGTCGGCATGCGATCGGGCACGTGTTGCGTTCTCGATCTGACGCCACGACGAGTAGGGCGGCGCAGCGGTGAGCTTTGAAGGCGTAGCCGTGAGGCTAGCTGGAGCCGCCGTCGGTGCAGATCTTGGTGGTAGTAGCAAATACACAAGCAAGTTCCTTGTGGACCGATGTGGAGAAGGGTTCCGCGCGAACAGTATCCGGACGTGGGCAAGTCGGCCCTAAGCCAACAGGTAACTCCCGCATCCCGTGTTAATCTCATACAAACGCAGAGCAACATGGGTTGATGGCGAAACGGAATGCGGTCAATATTCCGCAACCGGACGCGGGCACAATGCTCACCTCTGGTGGGCACGTCGCGGCGACGCCAACAGACTCGGTCTCGCTGACCATGACCCGAGGTAGAGTTTTCTATTCTAGTTGAGGGTTCCGGCTGTGGAAGCTATTCGCTATGAGAAACGAGGGTCTCGCCTGACCCGCGCATGGATACCCGCAGAGCGGTGTGCACTTCACACCGTCTCGTGCGTCATGGTCGGCCCTTGAAACACCGAGCGAGGGGACATGCTCAATGCCCGCGTCCGTCCGTGCTCGATACCGCATCAGGTCTCCAAGGTGAACAGCCTCTGGTCAATAGACGAATGTAGGTAAGGGAAGTCGGCAAAATGGATCCGTAACTTCGGGATAAGGATTGGCTCTGAGACTTCGGTCGTTCGGGCCTCTCTGTGAAGTGGTCAAGGTGCCGCGATCATTTGGGCTAGGTCTTGTACTGGTCACGAGACTTACTGAACCTTGTCCGCGTGTCACCCGCCATGGATCGGTCTGGCTTGTCGGCCCGTCCGGCCGCCTATTATGTCATCACTGAGCAATTATCCCAACAACTGCGGGCATTCGGAAACCAGACCTTGTGGCAATTAAGAACAATGTCATACAAGTCCTGGACACTCAAGTGCTCGCCAACAATGCTAATCTCAACGAAGGCCATCAGAGAAAAGCAAACTATTACAACGCTAACGAAATAAAAGATTATCTCATCGCCCTAGGACACCTTGACCAAGCTACCGCTGATTTTAAGACGGGTAGCATAACACTAAATTGGAGAGGCGGATGGTCAACTATCTCGGCCAACAATCTCATAGATCTTGGTCTATCCAAAAATGACATCATGCTGATAACTCTCAAGTCAGTAGAGTACACGTATTGGTCATACAAAGTCTTCAAGACTTCGACAAGAACTCGGTACCGCCGCGGAAGACCCACTGTATGACGCCGAAAGGCTGAGGTTCGGGGCCCTCGTGGCAGAAGTCCGCGCCAGTCCCCGCGGGATATAAATAGGGACGAATCTGTGCACCATAGGAAGTGTATTTCTCATTGTTGGCTTGTCTTCTATGTGTCCTCTTGTATTCATGTCCATGTGAAAGAAAAAAAAACGAAAGAGGCTTCGGCCAAAAGAGGGTCACATCTCGTAAGAGATGTGACCCTTTTTATTTAAAAAAAAATAATATTTGAAAAATAGCCAAATGCCATAGCGAGACCCATCACGGCCGATGAAATCTTGAAGGCCAAGAAAGCTACAAAAATTGAAAGTGTCCCACGACCTGACGGAATCAACATTCGACTTTTAAGGAAAATCCCAACACCGGTGCTTTTAAAATTATACAACTTGTGGATTTTAGCGGAACATATCCCTATTTCTATGCGGCATTCAAGAACAACATTGATTCCTAAAGTGCCCGAACCGATTGGCCCTGCTCAATTCCGACCGATCTCCATCTCTTCGGTCATTCTGCGACTTTTCTCCCGCATTCTAGCAGGAAGATATGACATCGCAAGACCTCTCGACCCATTACAGCGAGCATTCATACACGCGGACGGCTGCGCCGAAAATGTAACAATCTTAAATGCTGCCATTTGTGAAGCACGTGCAATCAGGAATTCGCTAGCATTCGCGTCTATTGATTTAACCAAAGCTTTCGACTCAGTTTCACATAAGTCAATATTCAGGGCCATGACGCGAGTCGGCATACCAAATCGAATCAGATCCGTCATTGAATCACTCTATTGTGGATCAA